>JAHLJT010004567.1:7824846-7979630 GCA_031308135.1 Acheta domesticus | reverse complement strand
GTGTAGTCTACGTGACTCTCTTTACGTGTAGACTACGTAGACAATGTTTTCCGTGTAGACTATTTCCACATCAAATAACCCAAAAAAGTTTATAATAAGTAGAAATAGTAGAAGCATTTTTAATGTAATATAAAAAAAATTATTTACGATTCAGTAAGTCAAACAAAATATACCATTTCTGATGAAGAAAAGACAACCTCCGTATCTATCTCAAGAAACCAGTAGGAACTTGTTCCAACTTGCACTCCTTTAGTACTTTTTAGATGTGATCCAATCAATTTCCCAATAATCGTGATCCAATAATTATAATAATTTTGGCTTTGGGCGTGAAGCCTGACCCTCTTAGCCTGGCCCCTGCCCAACAAACAAGGTTGTCTACATAGATTATCTTTGTCTACGCAGTGTCCGTCGTCTACGCGTTGTTTACGTGCAGACGTAGACTATGGTTCTTTACGCGTAGACACACATCACTGCCTTGAGGTAGCATTATAAATAAATTTTGACTTTGGGTGCGAAGCCTGACCCTCTTAGATTCACCCCACAAAAAGGTAGATTACCGTTGTCTACATAGGTTACCTTTGTCCACGCAGTGTCCGCTGTCTACGCGTTGTTTATGTGCAGACGTAGACTATCCTTCTTTACGTGTAGACGCACATCAGTTCTTTCCAGGAAACTGCCACGAACGAGTGTCTCTCACGGAGTAAGAAAGATAGGTGTGTCCACTCCCAGTCTAAAACTGAAGCTTAAGTGAGACTAGTTCTCACAGTTCTCGCATACAAGCGCTGCGATCTTTGGGTCTCATTCGGGCAAAGTTGTGAATGGTCGTGATCCATTCAACAGCCCTGTGGCCAGCTAATTACTTATTTCAAGTCAGCGATTTGTCGCTTCGCGGTGGAATTGGTAAAGTCCAAGCGAACAGTTACGAAAACGGGTAGGAAATGTTTTGGCAACTTGTGAAATAGCCACAGTTTAAGATGTCATCCTGAGATGTATACCTTACACCGTGACCCAAGCCGATCGTGCGCACCGTACGGCGAAGCGAGGAACTAGCCTCTAACTGGCTTGAGAAAATTTCGCCCCAAAGGCGGCTAGTTGAGACACCTCTATATCTTAAACCGTGGTGTCTCCGGCAGCTGCTTCGGAGAGCGCGGCCATGAATCCGATTCGCGGGGCGGCGTGGGCTGGGCGCTATCGGCGGGTGCCAGCGCCGGGGCGCGGCTGAGGAGCCACTGAAAAGGCTTTGATGAGCCGCCCCGCGGTGGCCGGGGCCGCCTCGCGCCGCCTCGCGCCGAACGCCATCAGCCGCGGCGTAATTGGATCGCGCGGCGCGGCAGCGTCTGCGTTTGTTTCGGCCGCAGTTCGCAACTTCGCCGAAGACGCGCCACTATCGCGAGGGCCGGTGCCAAGTTTCAGACTCGTTCCCTTAGAAGGGCGGTAATAAGGTGATAGAACGTATTAAAGGAAGTCATTTTGCCAACTTCCGGTTGTTGAGATTTCTGGCGTAAGTTTTTATTTCTATTCACTGTAAACTTTCGCTGATGTATATTGCAATGACAAAAAGGATGGCACTAAACTTATTGTTTTCGCACCTTCCTTCGTAAGAAGATCCGGTTGAGGTAGTTCAGGTCATCAGTTGATGAAGTGCAATTTAAAGTGCCTCTGGAAGGGAGATTCTAGGGTGCCCCTCCCGACAAAGGTAGATTTTCCATACTAGTTACATTAAGTGATCAAAAATATCCGGACACGTGGCTGAAAATGACTTACCAGTTCGTGGCCCCCTCCATCGGTAATGCTGGAATTCAATAGGGTGTTGGGGCACCCTTAGCCTTGACAGCTTTCACTCTCGCGGGCATATTTTCAATGAGGTGCTGGAAGGTTTCTTGGGGAATGGCAGCCTACTCTTCACGGCACTGAGGAGAGGTATCGATGTAGATCGGTGAGGCCTGGCACGAAGTCCATGATATAAACATGAACTGTACTTACGGGATAAAATGTTTAAATAAAATAAGAAGAAAAGGAAGTTGGAGCCGTTTGTAAAAAAATCTTTTTTTTCAACTCATAATTCACCTAAAATTGCGCAACAACTACTTATATTTTCAAAAAATAATATCTGCGTCTTATTTTTACCTGTCTGCAGCTTTATTCGAGGGGGGAAATGAAGAAAATGTTTGGACACGTTTTTGAAAAAAAATTTAATTTCAATTGAATATCATTATTCACTTCATCATTATTCAATTGAACATCAATATTTCATGTGAAACTTACATGAGAACTATTTGTTTTTTAATATATTGTTTATGCCCTTGTTTAAGAAACTAACATTTAGAACGCATTGCATTAAGAAAAACTGTTGCTTAAAAATGATGGAGTATTCTTTACCTAATTTTCATACACCTACATCCTTACACTTAAAGGCCCATAAAATTGTTTCTGAAGTAAGGGATAGATTATTAAAGCACATTTAGCTTTCTATTAATTTAAAAATTTATCCGGCATTTTCGGAAATGCTTAACCACCATTTTCTCGAAAACGCCCCCGATTGTATTCCTTAAATTTTTTGAACAGAAGGTGCTAAATGCATTGTATAACATGACATAATTGCCACTTTGAAGTATTCGTTGTTGTACAAATACAAAGAATACAAAGAAAATTACACAAATCTATTTTTTTAAATATCTCACACGTTAATATTAAAATACGAATATTTCTTGTATGGCATCGTATTTGTGAGTACAATTGCTTCGAATAATTTCTGATGAAGTTTCTTGAAAACTCGAAACTTTCGGGTGAAAATTGTATTGCTCATTTTCAGATACGTCTAAATGACATTTTAATTTTGTCGCTCTTATTTCCTACGAAGAGAACATATTGTGATCGTGCGCCATAAAACTGCGATTTTTCGACAGAAAAACGTATTGCCCGGTACTGGAACGAAAAAGTGGATAAAGCTTATTCTTACTCGTAATAAATTACTTCCTCTAACACGTTATGTATTCACAATCCATGTTTGGGTTTTTGAAACCTAAAATCGATTGACGGCAAAACATCTGTCCGTGCGTCTGTCTGGCCGTCAGTGGTCAACAGTAGCACCTAAACGGTTCAGCCGATTTTCTCCTGATATTCCCCTATCAATTTCAAGGAACTCGAAGCCCTCTGAGTATGAAGCATATAATGACGCCGGTCGTAGAATCCTGCACTTTCGTTCCAATTCTCCACAAAAAAAGGGACACGGAATTCCCTATCCTGGCAATGTTAAATATTTGATTTTTATTCTCTGAAGATATTAAAGTTAGGCTTATAAACTTTTTAAAGGTTACAGATATATCACTCGTAATAACACTGTTGCAACGGTTTTGAAAAAAATGTGGACTGTTTTCGTAGATAAAAATATTTTCTCATAATACAATTTTTTTACCGCGTTTTCTAGTAAATACAAGTTTTCCAGAATGAATAACACTCAGGTAATCAGAAAAACTGTTGCTTCAGTAAACGTAATATACCTTTATTAACAAGTCCTTAAAATTTAAGCTTCTAACTACGTTTTTTAGCTGAGAAAAGGTCAAGTTAGTATCAAAAATATCAACTTTCGCGAAACGGGCTTTAAAGATGCAACCCTCCGAACACGCCAGCTCGACAATTTGCCTCGTCACAATAAACAGTTTGCACTAACTACTGCCTTTTGAGACTTTTTTATGATGGATAGCTTCACAACATAAACTTTTTAATTTACTTTCGGCTTGTCCAGTTTTTCAGTATTTATTGTGTCTTAGTATCTAAAAGTAATGAACTCAGCATTCAAGCCCAATGAGAGGTCTTCATATATAAGTCGTACAAAAATACTTGTAGGAGTATTGTTGTATTTCAAACGCCAATATAAAGAGAAAATATGAAGATATATAAAAAAATTAAATACGTTATTTAATGATATAGATTCAAAATGCCTGCTGATTGTGTTGCAGGTTGCATTTGACGTGAACACGTAGTGGATATGTAGTGAATATGTAGCGCCATGTAGTGGAGTTACAACAGAATTAACAACATATAAAGCTTCTTGTGAAAAACACGTAGAAGTGCCGACTTTCATAGAGATCGTGCAACGGTGTTGGAGTTTTGCTCTTATATATACATACCAACATCATGTTTATACAGATTATCCGGGGAGGAAAAGTCAAAACTTCGAAAATAAGCTCTTAAGACAATTCGAAGCATATTTCTTCTAATAAACTACGTGGATATTCCGAATGGGATGAACCCAATAAGTACTCAAAAGTTGTTTTGAAAACTTGATTTCTAGGCAAAAATTGCATTATAGAAGCATAGAAAACACTCCAGAAACATGTAAATTGTTTATTATTTACAAAATAAATGAATATATTTGTTCAGAAAGAAAAATTAAGCGAGAAATAAAAAAGCACCCTATTTACACAATTCGATTGCATTTTTATTTCTCGCTTAATTTTTCTGCCTGAGCAAATATATTCATTTCTTTTTTTAGAATCCATGTCTTTTCTTAGAATTGTCTTAAGAGCTTATTTTCCAAGTTTCAAAACGTTTCCTCCTCGGACACCCTCTATATAGAAGGAGATTTCAGCATTTTACCACTTTCACCGATCCGTTGTGTCTTGGAGCGTCAGTTTCAATGCGAAGCCTTTATTTCCTTTGCGGCGGCTGCGCATGCCTGATTGAGCGCGAGGGCTCTCGTGCAATTCGGAGCCGCCGCCAAGACACGTCCGCCGCGAAGCAGACGTCACAAGGCAGGAACGAAGGCGCCACCGCCCCCCGCGCCTGCGCCGCGCGTTCTCGGATTCCGCGGTCGCCTCCGCCCATCTCTCCGCCGCAAAGCGACCGCCACGCCTCGCCACACGACGCAAATATGCGCCCGGGCAGCCCCCGCCCCGCCCCGCCCCGCCACGCCTCTGCTGCGGCACAGGCCGCTCCCTCCCGCCCATCGCCACGCCTCCGCACACGCAACTGCCACGCAATTGCCACGCCCCCGTCCCCGCCCCGTCCCGCCCCGTCCCGCCCCGTCCGCCCCGTCCCGCCCCGTCCCGCCCCGCCCCGCCCACGCCCCGACCACACTTCGCCCCGTCCGCCACCACCACGCCCGCGCCCCGCCTCCACCCGCGCACACCGCCACGCACCCGCTCCGCTCCATCCCCCGCTCCCCTCCACCATCTTTTCCGCCCTGCTCAGCGCCACTATGCACGCTTTCCTCCTGACCCCCCCCGCTTCACCCTACCATTGCCTCTTGCCCCAGCCATCGCTCCGCCCTCGCCCCTTCACACGCACCCGCCTCGCTTTCAAGCTCCACTCTCTTCACCCCTTTTGCCCTCCCCCGCCTTTCCACCTCCCCGTCCTCCCTCCTCCCGACCCTTCCAATCCCCGCCTCTCCCAAACCCCTCTCCGTCACCCTCTTCTTCCACCACCCTCCCCCCGCCACGCCGGCACCACGTGCCCCGCCACGCCCCCACAATGTCCCCCACCACGTCACCACCCACAGCCCCGCCATGTCCCCGCCACGTCCCCGCCACGCCACGCCCCCGCCTCAGGCCCTGACATATGGCAGACGCAAGGAATCAACACCCCGCGGAAGTCTCTCACCTCCTAGCACCGGAGTGGATCTGCTGGAAGCAGACGACAACAGGGCCAGAATAGAAATGGCGAATTGTGTCATTGCGGAAGAACTATTGAGGCAATAAGTTGACTTCAAATGATGTGCGACTTACTAAACTAAATACAAATCTGTTCTAAAGACTGCCAGTGTGAACGAACGACTGTCTACTGACGAAAGTTCCTCTACAACCAATATTTTCAGTATTTTTTTGTGTGTGTTTACTTCCACTTGAAGTTTCTTTACTGTCTTGCCTTTATTTCCTAAAAGAGAAAGTATTGTAATCATGCGCCGGAAATCGGGGAATTTTCAACAGGAAAATTCTTATTTCCGGGCCCTGGTAACGAAAAAAATAGATAAATCTTATTCCTACATATTAAAATTTACTTCCTCTAGCACGTTGTGTACTCAGAATCCATGTTTTGTGGGTCGTTGTTACCGAAATATCGATTGACAACAAAACCGTCCGTCCATCTGGCGGTCCCTGTGTGCGTCCGTCTGTCTGTTCGCACGTTCGTCACGGTTAAAGCTAGCGTCAAAATCTTTCATTCGATTTTCTTCAAAATTGATGTTCCCGGATCGATTTAAATGAACTCAAGGCTCTCGAAGATTGAAATGGACACTGTGATTTTGAGTGGTACTTAACACGAATCCTCAATATCATTTTGAAAATGTTCTCAAAAATTGCTCCTCTTTTTATTAAATAGTGTCCTCCAATAGCGTAAAGGGCTCTAAACGGAACGATGTAGGCTTCATTTTCGATGAAATTCCTGATTATTTTTTAAAATTTCTTAAGTTCTCTTTTTTTTCACGAATAAAACAATGAGCTTAAAAGAATGTCGCCGGTCTAATTTTCATTGGGCTCTACGAATTTTCGAAAATTTCAAATTTACAAAGAATGCGATAAAGTTTTTGCTGTTATAGCACTTGTTTATTCGTATCTCAAATGTATTTGTGACAAGTTTGAGAACAAACACTGCAGTGGTTTTTCATTTTTTGTGGGAAGTTGTGACATACATACCCTCACTTTTATGTAATAGGTTATTTTAGTAATAAATAGGGAGCGGATTTTAATGATTTTTTTTTTGTTTTCACTTTGAAAAAATTCCGTTTAGGATAGAAATTCATTTTATGTTATGACGAAAGGAAATTACCCATTTTTATGTCTTTTTTAAAATTTTTGTCGATTTCGTCTAATAAATCATTTTCACTTTTTCGTAATTTTTAATGCATTTTTAGCCGATTTTATCAGTTTTAATGTCATTTAATTGGTACTAGTTTCAAGTAATATTTACGATATGCAACAAATGATCTCCACAGAATTCCTGATTACCTATACCAGGTAGCATATTCGATTTCTTCTCTCGGAAGTTGCAGTGTCAGCCAATGTAGGTAATCCAAGGTTCCTGCGACGCCTGTCAGCGCTGTTGTCGGTTCGTCCGATTTCGGAATAACTAAAAAAAGAGATCTCCTGGTAAAGAACAGTCTAAAACAAAAGTTTTAAAGCTGAGTTCATTTGAACGCATTGAAGAAGACTTGATTACACTAGTAACGTATCCAACAAAGTGATTTGTTCATATGAATTGGTTTCGATATCATTTTTTACGTCCTTTTTCCTTGCTTTTAGAGCATTTTAAAAACATTTTAAGAGCTTTTTATTAATCATTTTTGGCGATGTTTTAGGTCATTCGCCCCCTAATTAAAAACGAGATGAATCAGTGCAAACATTTCGCACACTAGAAGTCATTTGCATGATGTGACCGCCAGCAACGTGTTGCTTCACTAAGGGATCAATTCCTTAACGCACAAATGATTTCGCGAATCATCTCATTTCGTAAAGTGTTTTCCTCGAGCTCATTTATTTAGGGAACAAATGTTTCTGCGGTCAGCGCACCTAGCATTCAGCTGCCAGGTGGTTCAATAATTTACTTGCCCTAACAAATCTCAGAAAGTATTACATGCCATTTTTTTATGTTTTGAAAAAAACTGAACATCTTGAGAAGAATTTTAATATATTGCACAAGAGTTTCAGGTAAAGTACCCCCCAAAATGAAAAGACACGTGTCATATTCGAGAAGCCGCGGCAGCGTCTAGATTAATTCGGAAATGTCTGTTTTGCTGAAAGCAGTTTATGCGCTACTGTTGTTTGCTTATGTACCGTTTTCACAGCTCGAAAACTCACCGAAAAGATGAATACGCCTCTACCAGGGAGCCTACATGGTACGCATGTCTATACGTACCGTGTGTGGTGGATCCAGCGGGTCAGGGGTAAAATGCCTTCCCAAACCAACATTCGGTTGATTTAAAATAATCACCATATAGAGAGATCATTGCGTCGAAAACAGTATTCCCAATATGAATATACTCGTACGTTATTTCAAGTTAACAATTTTTAAAAAATATTTGAAGATTTTAATGGCGTGCTCCAACTAAAATTGCTCCTCCCTGAGTTACTTTTTGGACCCGCTTCTGTGAGTACCTGTCTTGTCGGCTCAGGGGCCGACCCACGAGCCCATTGCATAGCCCGACACCCAGCCCGAGCGTCATTTCGCCCCCTCCCGCCCCCTCGCACCACACGCGCCAAGGAACAGCACCCTGGCGTGCCCTCGCCTTGTGGACATCTGACTTGCGACCCATTCGATGTACAGTCTTGTTTGTGCAGTCCATATTTGTTCGAAAATCATTAATTTTAAGTGGAAAATTGAGACTAAATCAAGATATATTACAAGATAATTGAATAATTCCAGTTAAATAAAATGTAATTTGTACCTACACGAAGCGGCCTTGAATTTAAAGTTCTCCAGCACATTTTGTTGCTTGGAAACCTTCCTAGCGGCTAGTTCCCGAGCGACTAAATGTCCTGGTGAATTTCAAATTCAAGGCCATTTGGTCTAGGTGTACAAAGTTACATTTTATTTAACTGGCATTATTCAATTATCTTGTAATATGTTTTGCAATAGTCTCAATTTTCCACTTAAAACTAATGATTTTGGAGCAAATTATGGACTGTACAAACGAGACTGTTACCGTACAAGGGAAACTTGGAGAGTACAACGTATAACGGGAAAGACGCTTGCTGGCATTTCGAAATTCCGTTTTTCGGAATAAATTATTCAAAATCAGAGCTAAAATATTTGTAATTGAAGTTTCTGCATGTTTGTGGACCACGATCTTCCTTTTAAGACTTTATCTTGGTTAATCTGTTCCGCCACTTGTTCTCACGAGATATATAGAAATATCGTGTTTCCTATAAATAAATAGATGTTTTAATCTGATTTACATAACTGTTTGTATATTCTTCACATATCACCCGATTACTTTATATTTTATCTGATAGTAGAAAATAAATAGCTTCACTAGCGTGAACAGTGCGTAACTTTTCCAGTGACGACTAAGAACATAGATAAAATAATTATTACTTCAGATAAAACATTTTACAGGACCGCATACTCATGTGTATTTCATTTTTATTGAGATGTGAATTCTTATAAAAAATAAATATTCTGCTAGAAGAGATTAAAAAGGAAATAGAAAATTAAGAGCTTTGAGAAAATTGTGAAATAGGGATATTTAAGTTCTCTGACGTTAAAAGAACATAGAGTTAATAGCTTGTCAACTTGTTAAATTAAAAAAAAATGTCTAATTTTCCCTCGACGCAATATTTTCTATATTACCTTGGAACTATGAAATGAAGAAATAAGAACACTTTTTTTGTGTGTGTTTTTGATTAGAGTAAAATGAAACTTCGGTATAATAAAGAATCCAACACTTCCTGAGAGAAAATAAAAGCCCGGTTGAAAATCGATTTTCAATGTGGATGGTTTGGCCGTTAGCACTCGTCCATCATCCCACCTGGCCCATTTCTTAGCCGCGTGTTTTCCCTGGGCGGAAATCAGCCCATCAACGGCGGCCCGAGTGGCGTGCGCGCCGGCCGCCTCAATCACTTGGCTCCATACAAATGGAGGCGACGTGAGCCCCCTGGCGAGGAGGCCGCGGCTGCTGTCGATCGACGCCACGCCACGCCGCGCCACGCCGCGCCACGCGCCCTGCACTGCGGCCGCTCGCTGCGGGGAGGCGGCGCCCGCCCGCCCGCCCGCCCGCCCGCCCGCCCGCCCGCCCGCCCGCCCGCCCGCCCGCCCGCCCGCCCGCCCGTCTGTCTGTCTGTCTGTCTGTCCGTCCGCCCGTCTGTCTGTCCATCCGCCCGTCTGTCTGTCCGTCCTCCCGTCTGTCTGTCCGTCCACCCGTCTGTCTGTCCGTCCGCCCGTCTGTCCGTCCGCCCGTCTGTCTGTCTGTCCGCCCGTCTGTCCGTCCGCCCGTCTGTCTGTCTGTCCGCCCGCCCGTCTGTCTGTCCGTCCGCCCGCCCGTCTGTCCGTCCGCCCGTGTGTCCGTCCGCCCGTTTGTCCGTCCGTCCGTGTGTCTGTCGGCCCGTCTGTCCGTCCGCCCGTGTGTCCGTCCGCCCGTTTGTCCGTCCGCCCGTTTGTCCGTCCGCCCGTGTGTCTGTCGGCCCGTCTGTCCGTCCGCCCGTGTGTCCGTCCGCCCGTCCGTCCGCCCGTCCCCCTACCCGTCCCCCCACCCGTCCCCCCACCCGTCCGCCCACCCCTCCGCCACCCGTCCGTCCCTTGCAACTTTTCCTGATGCTGCACCGTTATGCCGAAGCACATTGTATCGGAACGATAAGCCACCCTTAAAGGCCATCGTCCATTAAGGATTTTTCGTAATACTGTAATAACGTAATCCGACAGAGGTAATGGCAATCGAAAATTGAAATGGTAATCGTAATGGCCAACGGCCGTTAAGAATTTAATGGCTCCTGGGCGTTAAGGAGCCAAGTGATCTTCAAACTTTATTAAACTTCGAAAATAATGACAAACAGCATAAGTAACTCACACACAACACCTACAAAAGTAATTTCCAAATATTAACGTATTCTTACTTACAACTTATAATTTCTCATTAAAGTAAATCTGAATATTGAATGAACAGTTATTATAATATGATACAGTTAGTATTAAATCGGAATACTGAATGAACAGTTGATTTCTAGTCGGGACCTGAGAGATTTCCCAGATGGGGCGCTGCCCCGCTGGTGGGAACGATACCTGGTTGGGAAAATACGCTTGTTAGTATATCGGCGTCCGATCTCGCCACTCAGTGGAGTAAGATCACCTGCCACCTTCCGAGCAAAACACAAGCACTACACTTACGCGACTAATGACCTTAGTAGTGGCGCGCCTCGGAATCACTAAAAAATTAATCATAATACCCCCCCCCTATTTCTGAGTCACCCTTGGTACGGCGCGAGCGCCTGCCTGGTGCTCGTGATATTCTCTGATGCTGCCACTCTCACCATTATGGTAAGACCGAGGACAGACTTTCCTGCGCGATACATCTTCCACCAGCCGAGCACCGCCCCAGCCGGAACTTTCAACCCCTGACTCATCTCCCTGCATGTGGCAGTGTAGTGCTCGCAGGTGTAAGTGATAAGGGGTAAGGATAGGGCACGGAAGAGGGTGGCAAGATCGCGCGCGGCTCGTGGCTTCGTTTGTCAGGGTACTGCTGTGGCATTCACCTGGTGTTGGATCGGAGAAACCACGGAAAACCACCGATCACATCAGCCGGCCGCTAGAATTCTCCTCCAGGCAGCGGTTGAATTCGACGTAGCTATCTAGCTAGTGTCGAAAACCCTGCCACCGTCGGGACTTGAATCCCAGGTATAGTTAAGACAGCGGATGAGTAATTCTAAGAAATTATATTTCTTGTTAATTTGATTTATTCTTTAAGAAGGTAGTGTTACGAAAAACATTCAGCGAATACCGCCAATATCACAAATAACAGAGATTGTTGGTTAAAAAGCCTCGGACACCGCATCAGTTTTCGATCTTCAATCGTGTCTGATGTTCCTGTTTTTCAGCCTAATGACTGCCATAACAGAAACGAATTCCAAAAACTGCGAGACGAAATCCTTTTCAGGAAATTGAAAACTATAAAACTTTAAAACTTTAGATTCTTTCCTTTCTAAACATCATTTTTGAGCAACACGTTTTCGATGCAAATGTAACATTGCGAAGAATACTGAGATGTAAATTATGTTCTGGGGACAAAAGGGGTAAGCGAAAAAAAAATTGTGAAGGAAAGCAAACAGTATTGCAATAGTAACTTTCGAGTAAATAAACTGTACCCATTGTTCTGCGAAAATACAGTAGCTACAATGCTAGCTACTAAAGTAACAAATTACCATATAAACTGAATGCATAGCAAGGCTGAACAATTTGCAGACCAAAACAATTACGAATGTAAAGTAGTGTGTATTAATACTATTCGAATAATATTAACACACGAACGAGTATATGCTATTTCTAATTCGAGCGTAAAGTCCTGCGTCTTCACTCATATTTCAGATTCAGTCTAAAATTGAATTAAATAAATTGAACTTAGTTAAACTTGTAACGAAATACAATGAACGGACAAAGAGTCAATGGAAGAAGTCAATGATGTAGACCTATATTATGGGCTTCTCACAAAAATATTACCCATTTATGTGAAGATAGTGATTAAACCTTATATTTCAATAATTTTTCTGCGAAACAAAGTCACTTCCTTATTAAGCAGCATCAAAGTAAAACAAGAAATTTAGAGAAAAAAGATGTAGCAGTTAAAAGCGGTACCGAAATCATAGATTTTTCAATACAAGCTTTTAAAATCTCTCAATCCCAGTGACCCAGTTAACTGCAAAACGTGTCCAATAATCGGCTCCCAGCAAAACAACTAAATCACACGTGCGCTTAAGCAGCGCGTTGGATGTACGCGAAGCTCATGAAGAGAAGTGCCGTCCCCCAGGATTACGGAGGGCGAGGCCACGCACCGAACCACCTTCGCGCTCAACCTTCCGCCCTCGCGTTTGCCCTCACCCTTTCCAACACCCACGCCCACGCCCCAGCCCTCGCCCTCGCCCTCGTCCTCGCCCACGCCCTCGCCCTCGCCCCGCCCTCGCCCTCGCCCCCGCCCTCGCCCTCGTCCCCGCCCTCGCCCACGCCCACGCCCATGCCCTCACCCACGCCCACACCCTCGCATTCGCCCCCGCCCTCGCCCCCGCCCTCGCCCACGCCCTCGCCCACGCCCACGCCCACGCCCTCGCCCACGCCCTCGCCCTCGCCCACGCCCATGCCCTCGCCCATGCCCTCGCCCACGCCCTCGCATTCACCCATGCTCTCGCCCTCGCTCACGCCCTCGCCTACGCAATCGCTCACACCCTCGGCTTCGTTCCCGCCTTCCCCCCGCCCTAACCCCCACCTTCATCTTCGCCTTTATTCTCGCCCCCGACCTTGTCCTCATCCTCGGTTATACTCTCGTCTCCGCCCTTATCCTCACTCTTGCCCCGCTCTTCCCGTCGCCTGCGCCCCAGTCCCAGCCCCCGCCCTCGCACTCGCAGTCGCCCTTATCCTCGCCCGCCCCCTTGCTCTCGCCCTCGCCATCCCCCTCGCCTTTGCCTTCGCACTCGAACTCGCCCTCGTCCTCATCCTCACCGCCGCCCTAGCCTATGCCTTGTCTCTCGCCCTCGAACCCTCACCCTCACCCTCACCCTCACCCTCACCCCTCACTCTCCGCCGTCGCCCTCACCGCCGCTCACTCCTCCGCCTTCGCCTTCGCCCTCGTCCTCATCTCCCTCGCCTTCGCCTTCGCTCTCACCCTCACCCTCGCCCTCGAATCCTCACCCTCACCCTCACCCTCAGACTCAGACTCACCCCTCCGCCGTCGCCCTCACCTCCGCCCTCGCTCTCACCCTCACCCTCACCCCTCCGCCGTCGCCCTCACCGCCGCCCTCGCTCTCACGCTCACCCTCACCCCTCCGCCGTCGCCCTCACCGCCGCCCTCGCTCTCTCCCTCACCCTCACCCCTCCGCCGTCGCCCTCACCGCCGCCCTCGCTCTCACCCTCACCCGTCGAACCTTCACCCTCCTATCTCACCCTCACCCTCGCCTTTCACGCTCCGCGCCCGTCCTCGCCACCGCCCGCCCCCCCTTCGCCGTTGCCTTCGCCCTGGCTTATTTGGCCGACATCCCAAGGGGCGGGGGTGTGGGAAGGGCGAGGGGGAGGGGGAGGCGGCGACGCGCGGCGGAAGGGTTTCGCGGGGCACCGCAGTTTTTCTCGCAGCTTCCGCGCTAATCCGCCGGCGCAGATTTATCAGCGTTGCGCAGGTGGCAACACCTGCGCAGTTAATTATCCCGCCGACAGAGTGCGGGCCCTTCTTGTTGCCATCGACGCCGCCGCCGCCGCCTTGGCGCCTTGGCGATAACGCGCATTTCAGGGCCTCGAGGCGGCCCGAGAAAGAATTGCGGGTCATGGGGACGACACGTGAAAGTCCTTTCCACTTGATACTGAAAACTAGTGGCGCTATAAACGCACATACTTTCTCGCAATATTTCTAAGTTTTACAATTTTCGAAATTTCAGAGCGTTTAGCGAAAATTTGACCTGCCCCTTTTTTTACGCGTCTGTAGCTCTGTTTGTCGAAAACGTTTGGAGCTGTTTTTGAGAAAATGTCTTTTTATAAATTGCATTAACTTTGAGCAGAAATTATGTGAAAATTACTAGTTTTGTAAGGAAAATTGAACATGACATTTTTTTTAAAGATCTGTGAATAGGCATTCTTGAATATGAAAATCTCTATCATCAATATTCTACTTTTGCAGTGTTGAATATTTAAAATACCGAAAGTTTTCTGAAAATGGGACCAGCATTTAATTTTTTAGTGTTCTTTGATACATGCGTGGAGATTATATGATCTACGCAGTCCGGGACGGCTTAGCTGGGAGGGCCACGATATTTTGGCCTGATCATCGGCCTCCACGACACAGACGCGGCTCGTTCCGAACTGCCTGCACCACACAACTCCGGCCACGGACGGCTACGCAATCATACGTGGAGGTGAAGAGAACGATTTTGATTACCCTCCTGTTCGGCTCTCAGTGAATGGTTTTAAACAAGAGAGGTTCCACGAAAGACAAAATAGTAGAGAAGGACACTATATTTGTAGGACATTAGTATATTAGGACACTATATTTGGACACTATAATAGTAGAGACGGACTGAATATGGCGGCGGTGGTGTAACGGTTAGCGTATCGAACTGTTATACCCAAGTTCGCGTGTTCAAACCCGATCGAAGCCATGGAATTTTAGGGGCGAAAAAATCCTTCGTACGCGGAAGTAAAGCCGGCTGTCCCATGCTAGTAGATTTACTGCATGTAAAAGATCCTCAAGCCTAAATGACGCCTCTGAGAAAAATTCAAAATCGTCTGTTTCGTCGCCCATGGATTACCTTCTTTCTCCGCAGTGTTCCTTTATGAATGAAATGCTAAGAAATTTGTGTCGTTTGGAATGCGCGTCCGGAATGGAAACGACGTCGTCGTCGTCGTTGTCGACGTCGAAAGACGGCGTCGTGGAGAACTCGGAAAACGGACGGGCAGTCCATTCTAATGGCTGCTCTAACCTGTAATCCCACGTGGTTTCACAGATCAATACGAGGCGAATGCTGGAGCGGTGCCCTAACAAACGAGTCACAGTCCGCGCGCGATTTTTCCACTCCTTTATCTTGTGCTCACCCCTTACACACACACTTACTTGCACTAAACTGCCACACATAGCGGGAGACTGGTCGGGAGCTTAGAGCTTGCCCTAGATGGGGCGGTGCCCCGCTGGTGGGAGACACCTGGTTGCGGGAAACACCGTACCCAACGGTAGGTCAGCTCTGGATTTCACCGTCCATTGGGGAAAGATCGCCGCCACCTCCGGAGGTAATCACATGCTCTACACTTATGTGACTAATGACAGCAGTTGACTGGGATCATCGGTCAATCAGTCAATCCATTAACCGTCGTGAAGACTGTACCGTTTACACGCTACGGAAAAAAAATATCTCCAGAAAAGTTGAAGCTCTCATTTATTGAACTGGGTTTGAAAAAGGAGGATTTCCTCATGCTCACATTTTTCTCTCAGTTAATAAACAAGATAAAATTGTTAACGGCACCGATATTGATAAATTTGTATCTGCGAAGATTCCTAACATTCAAATGTATGCTGAATTACGCGAACATGCTGTAGGAAAAGTGGTGCATGGTTCCATGCAATTTATTAAACCCCAATTCAGTATGTATGAGAAGTGGAAAATGTACATAAGATTATCCGAAACGATTTAATAAATTTACATATGAATGATTAAATGGATATCCAGTGTACAGAAGGCGTGATAATGGTATTAATGCTAAAGTTCGCGGTTGTTGCCTCGATAATCGTTATGCTGTACTATACAATCCGTATTTACTTGCCACATTTATTTGCCTTATAAATGTTGAAGTATGCACTATAATTAAAAGTGTTAAATACATTTATATAAATGTATAAAGGCTATCACAATGCATCTGTTGAATTAAGTTCAGAAATAAATGAACCAGGTCAGGAAATAAAAGTTGATGAAGTTCAATTTTTTTTGAATGGCCGTTATGTCGGGTCAATTGAAGATATATGGCGCATCAATAAATTATCAATGCATTTTGAATCGCATGTCATCGTCAGACTTGACATTCATTTATCGTGTAGACAGAATGTTTACATTCGAGAAGGGCAAGAACATCAAGGATCAGGGTATATTAGCAGTTATTGAAATTAATATATTGGATCAATCAGCGCATGAATATAAGTGTGATGAAATTCCTTTGCATTATGGGAAGATTCACAAAAAATGGAAGAAGAGAAGGCGAGAAGGTGATAAAATGATTACACGCTGTAGTATCATCAAAATACATCGAACTTTTTCCATTTACTTTTTTTTCCTTTTTTTTAAATCTGTGCTCCTAAATCATTTGACGATGTTAGAGAATGCGATGGAATTATGCATCATTTCTTTTATTGAAGCGTGCAATATCCGCGGCTTTGTTTGAAATAATAATGAATGGCTTAAATGTTTAAATTGAATCAAAAGAATTAGCATTCGCCAAAACATATGAGAAATACATTTGCTTACATTTGTACATTAGAAAATGCCATAAAATCTAAAAGATTCAGATTATTTTAAATAACTAATAAACTTTGATTCTATATTTGCTATTTCCAAACTTACGATACTCAAACTCACAAAATAAATAAAAATCGTCAGAACTTGCTTTACCAATTCGCAGAGAACAGACGAAGAAAATTCTTTTGATCCAATAAAAGAAGAGTGTCTGTTTCGTGAGCATTATGAAACTGCAGATACTGAACAAATAATCTAATTTATCATGTGATTAGTGAAGTTTTGCATTATGATACATAATTTAATGTTCATTGTTTAACCGCTCATGCAGCTCGTGTAAAAACATCCACAAAAACAGCAAACATTCATAAAATAAATTCTCTTAATCTTCTTTGCAATGCAACTGCAATCAGTGGCATAGCTTCAACTGTTTTACTTAGAGATAGAAATTTACACAATGTTTTTAAATTGCCTATACCCATTTTGGAAAATTCTTTAACAAATAGTACCGCCAATAGTTATGGACGTTTTATAAATTTATCATTACTAATGAGGAAATTTTTACGTACCGACTTCACGTGTTGAAAATCATAGATTATTGCTGGATGCATGCAATGAAAATGATAAACCTAAAACATTTGGAGGGAAAACGATACTTCTGTGCGGTAATTTTCTTCTAATCTTACAACTTGCCCTACATGGAACACGGTCGACTTCAATAGAAAATTGTGTCACGATGTGGCATAAATTTGTTTATTTTCATAAAGCACGAGAACTTTATGCGTACTTGACGAAATGAAACAGCATTTGTCGATTTTTCGAAAACAACGGTAAAGATGAAATTCCACAATTTCTTCAGTTTGATGATAATTTTAATTAAATACTTCAATTAATAGATGAAAATAATATAAATAATAAATCTCATACCTTCACCTCATTTTCATAATCTTCATATATTATATAATAATAAAGTTCTTCCAGGACACTTTCTTTAGGAGTATCTTCGTTATAAACACTTTCTTAGAAGGCATCATTCTCTATATAAGAGATTTCACATTCTAACATCTCATTATCGGCTCTATCTAACATCTCATTTTCTTCCTCAATTTCTTTCCTGGACATTGCATTTTCTGGGTTCTCTATTAGTCAAATTTAAATATTTTTTCATCATGAATTACATATCCATTAGACATTTGAAACAATGAGATCAAGTCTTAGTTCCCAAATAATTATAGTGAATTTTGTCAAAGGTCTAAGAATCAGAATAAAGTAATGTACTTTCTCATTTCAGTTACATACGAGACGTCAAATATCCCTGAAAAGATCTGCCGGAATCTAAAATGTATATAATGTTTCGTACATACATTTTTGAGCATCAGTAATTTGGAGTTTTTTGTCGAACTAAATGCAAGTGCACATGTGAACTGCGCTTACCACTGCGCCCTTCGATTAAAGCGATCGTGTTTGACGCAGTCCACAATTCGTTGTAACAGTTGGGCGTTTTCATATTAGCCTTCTTTTAGATTAAGCCATCTCCGATATGCGTCCGGAGCAATTCCATCGGGCGACGAGCGGTGGCGAGGGCGGCGGCGGGGGGCGGGGCGGGCGACAACGCGAGTAGCACCGCCGGCCCCTCCCCCTGCCCCCCCCAGGGCGCCGCAGCTGTCGCCGAGAAGTTGGCCAGAGAGTCCAGGGGTTGTTTGTTTCTTGCCCGCTTCGCCGGCCAGAGGCTCCCCACGGAGGCCCGCGCCCCGCCCCGCCCCTCCCCGCCCCGCCCCGCCCCGCCCGCCCCGCCCCGCCCCGCCCACCCCGGACAGCTCCCCCCCGCCCCGGCACGCCCCGGCCCGCCCACCGCCGCCCCAACCCGCCCCCCCCGCGCCGCCCCGCCCCGCCGCGCCCCGCCCCGCCCCGCCCCACCCGTCTTCACCCCGCCCCGTCCGGCCCCACCTCGCCCCGCCCCGCCCTGCGCCGCCCTGTGCCCTGTTTGCCCTTCGCGTTCACCCGCGTTAAACTGCGCCGCGCGGAAGGGTCGGGGGCGGGGGCGGGGCCGGCGCGACCCTGCCCTGCGACCTGCGACGCCGCGCGGCCCCCGGTCCCTCTTCGTATTGGCGCCGGCGCGGCTGCTCCAGGCGGCCGGGCTGCGGTCGTGGACAAAGTCAACATTTTCCTGCTTCGGAAACATCTTTTGATTGAATACTGGGTTGTCAGTTTTCACACTAATACTTGTGTAAATAGCAACCTGTATTCGCGTCGTTTCACACAAATAAAATAGACACGTTTCCGGAAGTTTTCAAAATTACGAACGTTTCATTGAATGATTGGTGTTCTGGGCGCGTCAACGGCTAAACGCGTTAGTCCCGTAAGTGTGGGGTATTTTCCCCCGACGTGGCGGTGATCTTTCCCCTGGAGAGGGTGAGATCCGGCGCCGACCTACCATCGGCTAGCGGGAGTTTCCCCAACCAGGTATCTCCCAGCAATGGGACACAAGCTGCATATGTGGTAGAGCATGTACGCACGTGTAAGTAAGTGGTGAGGATAGAACAAGGAATGGGAAGAGAAGATCGCACGCGGTCTGTGGCTCTTTTGTTAGGGCACTGCTCTGACACTCGCCAGGTGTTCATCGGAAAAATTACGGAAAACCGATCAGAGCAGCCGGCCGAAAAAATTTCTTTTCCAGACAGCGACAGCGGATGATTTCGACCTACCTGACAAGTTGGTATCGAAAATCCTGGCACTGTCGGAACTCGAAACGAGGACCTTCCAACTCGGAGGTATTGCAGTGACATCAGTTGATACCCTGAACCCTCTCTCGGTTCACATTGATAATTTAGTAAATTTTCGTACCTGTTTATATGAGTTTGTTGAATGATTTGGTCCTCTCCACTGGGATTGCAATTGTCATTCTGGTTGAGATGAGAAAATCGCAGCCAGTTGAAAAAATTATGAAAGCTTTTTAACCAATTTTAGTCTCTAATTGACGGGGCGACGAGAAGTGCTTTTTCGTTTCTCCTTTCCTTTCTGTAAATTTGTTTGTTACACATTCATGAGCAAAAGTCAAGTTTTATTTCCTTCGAATTTGACTGTAATGTTCTCGAAATACTAGTTACAAACAACATATGAGTAAGAATTTTTGACTCTCAAGTCTACTCTTCACAGAACTACTAGTATTGCCTGCGTTATGTGAGTGCATTATTCATTTACGCTTTGGAAGTTTTCTCCACTTTATTAATTACCGATGTGTTTGCGCGCAAAACAAGTGACGCTTTAACTTTCAATACTATGTAATGTACATCAATAAGGGGTCATCCATAAATTGGGTAACGCTAAAGGGGGAGGGAGGGGGTCTAAGGCAGCGTTACGCTGCGTTATATGGAGATAGGGAAGTGCGATACAAGGGGGAGGAGGGTATTGAAAATACTGCAATATTTTTCCTTTTCTTCACAAATTTAAAGTTTATTAAAAAATCATTGGAAAAATATGTAGTTATATAAAAAAATAGGGCTGCTACAATATACACTGTACATTCTAAAATATAATAAAATTACTGGCAATGATGATAGAAACAAATCCAAAGTTCAACGAATAACAATTTATTTGCAAACAAATATGAATTAATAAGTCTAAACATATTACTATTTACTACTAACTGAAATTATCTTGCACAACTCAAGTGTATCTCTCCCAATGATTACATAATTGTGTTCTCTCCTCCTCTCTCTCAGTTTATAAATTCCAATATTTGAGTTTACGAATATTTCCGTCTTCTTTCGGTGATGTTTAAAAAACTGTATCACTATATCTTGCCGATGTCTTGACTATTCTTTCTCCACAAACTAATAATACCATCTGGACATAATCCACATTATCTTCAGAACAAAACGTTCATCATCCATATTATTATTCCATCAGCCAAAATAACTCCCTTTCACACATCGTTTCACAACAACCTTCCCACCATTTCTCCTCCGTTGTTGATCTTTTCTGTTGTCATGACATCCATGGCCCATTGCTGACTACATGTTCTTTCCCTTCTGTGGGCTTTGCGGCTATCTTGGATTCATTACAATACTCGAAAACTGCGTTACGTAATTTATGGACGGCTCCTAAGAACTCCATCTGGTCATAATGCAGTGCCTTTGCTACAATGAGTAGTCCGTATGATGCGCGCGTGCGCAGTCGTCATTCCCTGAGGAAATGATTACCATTTGGCGGAGCGCTGGCGATTCTCCGCGCCACGTCCCCGCTGGCCGGACGCGCGCCGTCGCAGTCCCATTGCGGAGACAATGGGCCGCCGAGCGAGCGCAGGGGTCATTTCCATCCCAATGGCCCCGCCCGAGACGCCCAGGGGGCGCTGGGAACGGCCCCCTGCGCCGTGCAGCGGAAGCCCTCTCCGACGGAAACACCCGCATTCCGGGCGCTGTCCACGGCCACGCCCCCTGCACCTCCATCTCCACGGCACGTCTTCTTTGGGCACGGTCCTTCAAACAGTTCCTGGGGATGTGAACTATGAAAACGTGCGAGCTGTTTGAGTAAAAAAAATTGACTACAACTTAAACCAATTACCTTGAAATACTTTTATAAGGCTGTCACATAGATTTAATTTAAAAGTTCAAAAAGATCCAACAAAAAGATTTCGGACAGTCAAATAAAGTCAGTCAATAAAAGTCAATAAAAACATTACATTAAAAACTTAAATTGCCACAAACATAAGTTTTTAATGTAAACTGTTATTATAAATTTGACTGTCCGAAATCTTTTTGTGGATCTTTTGAACTTTTAAATTAAACCAATTACACCGATCTGCGTCATTTTTGACGTCTGTAATATTTTATTTGTTTCTTAATGCGTTTTTCACACTGATTTCAAATCTGTAATCGGTATTTTCGCACCAGCTGCAGTTTTTTGTCTACAAGCCAATGTATGTTTTTGACATTTGTGGTCTTAATTAGATGTTAATGCTAATTCGAAATATTTCTTACTAGACTGATTGCCATTATTAGTTGATAAATATAATTACATAATTACATATTGAAGATAACTAACTTTCATCAATTTACATGAATAGAAAATTTAAAAATGACCCAAATATATTTTGTTACATATGTGATAAAGTGACGTTGCCTAGACAAAACTTAAACATTACGAGTAGAGTATTTTCGAAGGCCATTTGTTACGCTTATTTTAATATGAAATTGAGAGATGCGGACAAGACATTTGTTCCACAGCTATGACGTCAAACATGCGTTAAGGAGCTTAGACGATGGAACAAGGGAATCGTAAATGCAATAACCCTCTAGTATATGTATGTTGTGGAGGGAAGAAAAGGTTGCTACTTTTGCACGACGAAATTACTCGTACAAGATAATTGATGTTGAGAGACTTTATTTTATATTTCAGAAGTAGAGGGGTATCAAATTGGCTGGTTGATGGCTCACTTTTGTCGGGGACTGGAAAGAGATGAACGTGGAGCCTTACATGAAAGGTGCTTAAGTAATTATTTCCATAAATTAAATTGTCTTATATAAAAACCTTGAAAATATAATAGAGGAAAGGTGAAATAGCTACATTTACTTCCATCATTAGCATTTATGACTCACGAAGGATGCTTATAGAAAGGATATAAGAAGGAAAACTAATAATATTTTCGAGTTCAACGTGGTCAATTCCTATAAAAACCGTTGAAATAATTTAAACATCATATACTTTTTTTAACGCAGGCCAGTGTTATCATGGGTAATACCACGAGTGCTTTGAAAATTGTCGTTAAATCCACGAATCGCGAAACGAGGAGGGGATTTATCTGAGAATTCCCAAAGCACGAGTGGTATTCAGTTGGACTATTCCTCGAATGAAATGATGCCCAACAGTGTCCAAAATGTGTCAAATATTCAAAATAACTGAAAGCTAAGTTAAAATCAAAGAGGTTATGCTGTAGTACATACGCAGTTTATTGGACATCGACCTAACGATTAATGTATACCTCCTTAGATAATGAGTCACAGCTTGTGATCCGCCTATATGGAGAAGCAGTAAGAAAAATCGGAGGGGGAAAGCGATACACTTTTTGAGATACATTGCGACATTTTGTAGGTATAGTTAAACATTACTGGTTTTAATTTCACGGGTGGGGTAGTCTGTAGAAACAGCCATTTACTATAAAACACAGCACTCACAATTCACAATTCGCAAAACAGTAGTCAGACCTCGTCTACTTCACGCATGCCCAATGTGGCTAAATGCTGTCACGACTGATGTAAATAAAATCCAAATCATTTAAACATCAGTTCCTGTTGTCTATTACAAATGGGCCATGGTTCCTTTCAAATAAATAGCGTCATAAAGAATTTAATTGCAAATCAATTTCAGATGCTTCTGCAAATAATAATTAGTAGCTACAAATCGCACAATGGAAGTGGACATTACTTAATTTTTTTGTCACTCGAGAAATCTCCTAAAAATGAGCTCGTAATATTGACGAACACCATCGTTCATATCCAATAAACAGCTTCATAAAAAATTCAATTGAGGTTAAATTTCATCTGAATTAAATATAGTTTGCACATACTTTTTAGCTAAATATTCCACAACTGGAGTCGATGTTAGTTAAACTTTTCTGTCCATACGAATAAGTCTCCGAAAGATGAACTCGTAACATTGACGAACATCATTATTCCTATCAATAAAACAGCTTCATAAATAATTCAATTGAGATTCAATTTCAGGTGTTTCTGCACATAATTTTTAGCTAAATATTTCACAACTGGAGTCGATTTTAGTTAACCTTTTCTGTCTATGCGAATAATCTCCGAATGATGAGCTCGTAACATTGACGAATCGTGAGATATCACTGAAACGGCTGCTCGCGAGCCGGGCGGTGTCGGGGACGGGGGGTAGGGGCGGGGCGGGGCGAAGGCGGGGCGAAGGCGGGGCGGAGGCGGGGACGGGGTGGGGCGGGGCGGTGACGGTTGCGGGGGCTGGGGTGAAGGCGGGGCGGGGGCGGGGCGGGGCGGTGACGGTGACGGTTGTGGGGGCGGGGCGGGGGCGGGACGGAGGCGGGGTGGAGGCAGGGGCGGAGCGGGGCCGGGGTGGGGCCGGGGCGGGGCCGGGGCGGGGCCGTTGCGAGGACAGGGGCGGGGAGCGGGGCGGGGCGGTGGCGGTTGCGGGGGCAGGCGGCGGGGCGGGGCGGTGGCGGTTGCGGGGGCAGGCGGCGGGGCGGGGGCGGGACGGAGGCGGTGGTGGAGGCAGGGGCGGAGCGGGGCCGGGGCGGGGCGGGGGCAGGGGCGGGGCGGAGCCGGGGCGGGGCCGGGGCTGGGGCGGGGCCGGGGCGGGGCCGGGGCGGGGCGGGGGCCGGGGCGGGGCCATTGCGAGGACAGGGGCGGGGGCGGGGGCGGGGGGCGGGGGCGGGGGCGGGGGGCGGGGGCGGGGCGGGGACGTGGCGGGTCGGGGCGGGGCCGGGGCAGGGCCGGGGCGGGGCCGGGGCGGGGCCGGGGCGGGGCCGGGGCGGGGCCGGGGCGAGGACAGGGGCGGGGCCGGGGCGGGGCCGTTGCGAGGACAGGGGCGGGGGGCGGGGCGTGGCGAGGTGTGCGCGGTGCAAATCGCATTCGCTCTCCGATCCCCGCGATCCGCCCGCGGTCCTCGGAGCGTAATGCGGCAGTGCCGGAGCGCGCGGGCGCGGCGCAGGATCATCTGCTGAGAGGGCGCGGGAGGGTTCACCGTAATTGTAATGCCTTTGTAATGACGGTGCATTTGGACGTGACGCGCATTACAGACGTTATAAATTAATTGGCAGAGACTTACCGGCGGTGCTCCAATTCGAAGCACTTCCGTTTGTCCTGCATTTGAGCAATATTGGTACGGTTCAAGCTTAGTTTAAAATGCTCACATCTCATCTGTTAAGTTTTGTATAAATCGTTTTGTTTTTCAGATGCTTTACAGAATTGTGTGAAAATATTCTAATGTACTTCATGAAAAGTACCCAAAAAATTAAAGAACGTTTTTCAAAATCGCAGAGCTTGGAGTCGAGCCAGATCGACTGGAATAAATTGAAAAAAATATCCTAGGAATAGTTAGGCGCTAAGGAACGGACAAACAGATGGAGTTTTAATATAATACTCTTTAGGTATCAGGGACCACAAAACGTGTATTTCAGTTGATATATCGAAATTTACTTTCCGCAGGATAACTTACTTTTTTCCATAGTATGTATACACTTTATATACTGTGCGTATGTGTAGTAGAATGTAAAGGTAATAACGCAGTCCCGCAACTAAATGAATGTACGCCATTTCAAAAGTCGTATGATTATTTGAGTACTGATCCAAAATGAGTGATAACTTCATGGATTCCGCTAGTCTGGAGCGTCCAGTTTTGTTAGGATAATTTTGATAGCAGCTGTTGGACGTGGCAAGGAAGTTTCAGAGAGATGAACCTCCGTGCACACGATCAGATTGGAATTCGGAAATTCTCCTCTCTCTGCTTGCAGGATTCAAAGCGCCGCCAGTGATCATTCAATGTGATACATTGGATTAGCTACTCCGATCCATCTGTTAGCACTTGGTCCCAATTGTGATGCATTAAACACATAATGTGTTTGTAAATTTCCCACTTGGCTCGTACTTGTCGAGCAAAGCAAACTATATTTTGACCATTTTCTGGATTATATTCACAGAATTTCAGAAGGCGGCAGTGGGAAACGCTGCTAGGCTCTTAGCGACCTTTTTCCAATCGTGAAAAGGACGCTTTAGGCCCGCCTGAAGATTAATTCTATTAGAATCTCAAAATAAAACGGTAGTGTTAATTATCAGTATATTTTAATGTTTATGTTTTTGTTTTAATCAGCAGCATACAGGATATATATCTTTCAAGTCCTCACATTTATAAATTACACAACTGTTGAAAAGTTATTGAACGATTTATGGCTAATGGATGTAGACACATAAAAACTCAAATTTGTTATAAGTATCAGAATCTCTCAAAACTTTTTTTTGTTAAGGTCACATCAACATCTATGTCAATATGGACCACTGATGGGTTTAACGTTATGGTAACTGTGAAGATGACATGATGTGGTGATGATAGAGGTGAAAGGACGAACACAAATACAACCATGCCCGGGGCGGGACTCGAACCCACCACCCTTCGGTCCGAGATCGCTACGCCACCCCGCCGGGGATCGACATCTCCAAACCTTGTTTTAGCCAAAATTGTCAAATGTGAATGTTTACATTATTTCGTACGAAGTTATGATAATTATTCAATAATTCATTTTAATAAGTTAATTTTAATTTCAAGTTAAATCTATTTAACTTGTGAACGTCGTTCGGCACAAGGAAGCGCTCTTTTTTTTTTAAGGTCGCATCAACTACTAGGTCATTAGCGACCACTATTGGAAGTAACATTATGACATGATGATGACACGACTGTGATGATAACAGGGGGTGAAAGGACGAACACATACAATCATGCCCGAGGCGGGGTTCGGACCCTCGGCCCCACGGCTCCTCCTTTGTTTCATAACTTTCCGTGTTGAGTAGCGGACGTGCGGACGACTGACAGAAATTCCAAAGTGTCTTGCGTTTTTCCTCTGACTGGCGTGCGGTCGCGTGTTTTGACGCCTACAGTCCACATAAGCCACTGT
Organism: Acheta domesticus; assembly: GCA_031308135.1. NCBI lineage: Eukaryota > Metazoa > Arthropoda > Insecta > Orthoptera > Gryllidae > Acheta > Acheta domesticus. The sequence goes on along the minus strand of JAHLJT010004567.1, from coordinate 7,953,377 downwards.
CGGCAACTGTCCGGCACGGAGCTGCAGCTAACGAAAAATGCAATTAATGCGCGTTAATATCAGATTTCCGTCTCGCGTCGCCGTGTCACCAGAGAACGACGCAGTGCCGCTCCTGTCACTCATCCCCGCGCACTCTCGCCCTAGAGACATGTCCGCGAATGAGTCGTCCGGCTTCCCTGGTGAACTACTCATCAATGAGTGAAGAGCGGAATGGCACTTTTTATAGCGTTCTCAGAAAGTGCATCTCCTCATCTGTCCAGATCCACAAGTTCTGCCCTGCCTTGAAATAAACATCCCCTCTAAAGAGGGAACTGGGACAGGAAGCTGATGTCACTGAAGTGCCTCTAACCCAGAATACCTGGGATTCGAGTCCCGACGGTGGAGGATTTTCGACACTAACCAGGTAGCTGGGTCGTGTTCTGGCGCTGTCTGGGGGAGAATTCTAGTGGTTAGAATCCTACGGTTTGGTTCCCCTGTAGTCTTCAAACGGCTGGGTCTCAGAGAGTCATTTTATATTCTTAATGTATAAAATGTATCTGGGACCTTCAGCAGTACCATTCTCCAGTTTTAAATATTATTTTTGGAATTCTTAAGATTTTTATTTGGTATATTTTATACGTTCAAACATAATTTTTCTTCAAAATCAAGACTGAAAATTAATTAAAAAAGGAAAGTTTTCTTTCTTTCCTTCTTTTTTTATAGAATATTTTTGATAGAAATAACCACAAAAATTAATTCCGCATTCTTGACACCCAATCTAAACGACGAACTTTTCTAGGCGAATCAGTTGGTATAGTTGGTTCGTGGAACTACCATTGATTATTTACGGAATGATTTCCTTTTCCCCTGCAATGGTAGAATCGAAGACTGAACCAAGGCTGTTTTGTTGTGAAAGTCTCCAAAACAAGGCGAGAAGTAATGTGCTTTATTAAAAAGAATACTTTTACTTCAAAACAACGAATAAAATCTAATATACATTTATTCATTAAACCTAATATGTATCGAAAAAATAATAATTTTCCCAATAATTAATTTTGTGTGTTTTATTAGCGGCGATAAGACCCAGTACACGAATATTTGAATAATTTCTGATGAGCAAACACCAGCCTTCATTTTCGGGCGCAAACAACACACAAATAACAAAAAGCACTGTCTTCGGCGCTAGAACATTTCTCACCTGGCCAACCCTATCATAAAATGCTTTCAAACCATTATTCAAGGAAATTCTGTCCAAAGACGTTGAAATCCATTTTTGTGCTCTTGTTGTTTCAGGTCGCGATTTTTCATGAGTGTGACATGTAATTTATGAAGTAGCAGTGGAAACATAGCAAAAAAATGTGAGATTATACGCTTTGTAGAGACTCTCACTGTACTGGTCGACAGTAAGAGCCGTTTTCCTAAGATAGAAAAGTCAGTCTAAGAGGGGACGACCGGATGAAGCTGCTGTTGGCAGTGAAACTGAACATGAGCTCAACAATGTCAATTGGTGCTATTTAATTCATTCGTTCTTCTGCAGTGGCGTGTATATGTCTTCGACACTTCCTCATGCAGGGATTAACAAAATATGAAGATCCAGGGCTAACAGAATGTGGCCCTGTAGGTAATAAAAAAGTTCTATAGTTAATAACAATAAATGCTCAAACAATTAGTTCACTTATAAATATAAAAGTGTATGGCATTTGAACTTTCCGCAGTTTTTCTTGAACAGTTACAGGATAACGTTTAAATTATTTTTTTGTGGGGACCCCAATAATGTGGAGGCTCCTGTGGCCCCGTCTGCCCTCTTCCCGCGCGATCACATCGTGTGATGACCTGTCATAACCTGTTCACAGAGTCAAATTGAACCCGAGTGCGCGACGCGGTGTCAATTTCCCACACGGCAGTACGTCACCTTCTCTCATCCAATATGGTTACAAGCCGCCTTGAAGACCGTCAAAAATATTTATGTCGTCAAAAATATCTATACCCTCTGACACTTTGAGAGAAAGTTTCTCCTCGGGAATTTCTTCAGTGATGTATATATCTTTGTACAAATAATTTAACAGGAAACCGTTTGTCTTAATTACAGACGTACTCTCTTCCTAGAAATGCGCATGTAAATAATTTACCCTGTCAATTTCTCTGTCTAAAATTTGAACTTTTGTCTCTCGAAAATATGAATATCGCAAAGTTGAACTATTCCCGACTTCATTCGCATCCTCTCCATATTCGAAGTATGGATATTCCACAATACATTCGAAAGTAATATTTTCGGTTATGTTGAATTCTGAATCAAGTCATTTCGACATTGTTACGCCTTTTGTCAAGAGCCTATGGTTTACATTTATTTTGTGTAATAACACTTGTCTATTTTGTTTATTGTGTATACATACATTGTCAATATATTTGAGATCCATCTATTTTACTGCGTGACGTCGTATTCACAGTTTTAAAAAAGTCCAAAAGAAAAGTGTTCTTGTTTCAGCTTATTGCATTGGTGGTGTTTTTCTGCAGGCGTGACGATAGCTTGGCCTGATCGACTTCGACGTTTGCTTATTTTGATTCATAATTAGAATATTGTGATTGATTTTCTTTGTCTTCTGAGTTGGAAATGTCAGTGAATGCTCTAATTGAAACTGAAGTGAGGAGTGACTAGTTTATTGCGTATGAAGTTTTAATTCGTGTTCCATCATATCAAGGTACTATTAACGTGGATTTTTCCTGTAAATGTTTCATTTCTAATAAAATAAGAATATTCAATATGTATGTCAAGTAATAGTACCATCATAATTGTATCTATTACAGATTTAGCTAGGTCACTTTCGCATTTAATCGTAATTAACTGCTTCAATTTTCCTTATAAATATTTATGTTGAGAAGCGTATGAGTATTAAAATATACGGAAGAAAACTTCACTTTCCACGCTCTCTTGTCTCTAAGATCAAAATAATAAAACAAGATAAACGTCACAAGTTCACGAATTTAAACACCCAGCTCAACACAAGCGCTGGTTTGAGGTAACAGCATACGACAGAAGGACACACGCTTTCTCTTCTCTAAGCTTTGATTTGAATGAGGAATGGTGTAGGACAGTGCACCTGCATCCGACGTCGTGTCCAGAGGAAGGTGTTCGCCATCGGCGGCCAAGGGGCGCGCTGCAGTCGCCTCGGCGGCCGGGTGCACGCAAATCAAGTGCGGTGGAGCGGCTTCGCGCTACTCATTTTTCCACCTGCAGAAATATGACTGCGGCCGCGCGCGACAAATGAGGCGGCGGCGGCTCGGAAGACGACGGCGGCGGCGCGGAGGGAGCGAGGCGGGGCGGGGAGAGCGGGGACGGAGCGGGAAGGGACGGGGAGGGGCGAGGCGGGGCGGAGCGGGGCGGAGCGGGACCGGGCAGAGCGGGACAGGATGGGACGGGGAGGGGCGGGGCGGGACGGGAAGGGTGGGACGGGGAGGGGCGGGAAGGGCCGAGGCGGGACGGGGTGGAGTTCGGCGTAGCGGGTTGGGGAGGGGCGGAACGGGAAACCGCAGCGTGTGCATAATCCGAAATTATTTATATTCCAGACGGCGAACGGACTGGCAGCGCGCGTAAAATAATTTTGAGTAATTGGAAGTTTCCGCGGGGGGGTGGGGGCGGGGCGCGCGCCGCGGAGAGGGCATGCGTGCGCGAGTGCGTGCGTGCGCGGGCGGGCGCGAGACAAATGCTGCGGTGCGCCGCGCGCCAGATGGATACGCTCTGGACGAGGGCTACGCGAGGCGCCGCGCCGGCGCTCCATCGATTCAACGCACGCCGCGCCGCGCCGCACCGCACCGCTAGCGCCGCCGGTGCGAATACCCGCCCCACCCCGGTCACACCGCCGCCCCCGCCCCGGCTCCGCCCCCGACCCCGCCCCGACCCCGCCCCCGCCCCTTCCCATGTCCCCGCCCCACCCCGCCCCTCTCGCCCCGCCCCTCCCCGTCCCCCGCCCCGCTCCCGCCCCTCCCCGCCCCGGCTCCGCCCCGGCTCCGCCCCCGCCCCGCCCCGCCCCGCCCCTTCCCATGTCCCCGCCCCACCCCGCCCCTCCCGCCCCGCCCCTCCCGCCCCGCCCCTCCCCGCCCCCGCCCCGCTCCCGCCCCTCCCCGCCCCGGCTCCGCCCCCGCCCCGCCCCCGCCCCGCCCCGCCCCCGCCCCCGCCCCCGCCCCCGCACCGCCCCCGCCCCCGCCCCCGCCCCGTCCCGTCCCCTCACCACCCCCGCCCCATCGCCGCCGCTCGCGGCGACCGCTTCGCTTCTAGCTTAGCTCCGTCCGCACATCTCCCGCCGACCGCGTTTCGTCGCCCCCGCGCGCCGACAGCCCACTTCCCCCTCGCGCTGCCCGCGCAGCCCAAGGGGGAAGGGAGCTGCTCTCTGGAATGCGCGCATGCGGTTCTGCCCCCCCCCCCAAGGAATTGCGTCCGCCGCGGCCACAGCCTCCGTTTGCAACGAGACTGCACGTACTCCCACGACATCGAAACATCCGGACTGGCTGAGGTGGCTCAAGGCATCAATTGATGTCTCTGCGATGCTTCTGAGCGGGACATCCTAAATTCCATTTCCGATGGTTCCGGAATGTCCGGCACTAGCTTCATGTTTCCGTCAAATTCAGCCGCTGAGTGGAGGAGAATTTTAACGGCCGGCTTCTCTGATCGACCACGGGATCTTTACTTCCTCTTCTTTGTTCTATCCTCACCCCTTACATACACATACACGGGCATTATATTACCACACACGCCGGGGACCGGTCGGGAACAGAGAGCTTGTCCCGATCGGAGCAGTGCCCCGCTGGAAGTAGATACCTGGTTGGGACAAAACCAGCTGACGTGGAGGTCGGACCCGGATCCAGTGGGGGATGGTCACCATGACCTTCGGAGATAAAAACATGCGCTACATGTAAGGGAGTTTTTTTAATTTATTTTATATAGGATTGTTATACAAAGTTCAGTTTTTACAACTCTCCATTTGTTTTGTTGATTTACACTTAATTTACTATAAACTAAATCTATTAGACACTACAATTGGCGAGGGGACTCACCGAGCACCTCTAAGTGTCATTAACACTTGCAAAAATGTTTAGAAATTAGTGGATAGGATATCTATTTTTTATTCTTGTTGGGGTTTCATTATATTTACCTATGCTGATGTGTCTATCTTGGTTGATGAGGGTTAGGTTGGAATAGAAGTTATTGGCAAGGAATGCTATGTGGTGTGCGATGGGATTAAGGTTAAATTCGTAGTGTAATTGCTTATTGGAAATAAACCAGGGGGCTTCAGCGATGGATCTTAAGAATTTGTTTTGAATTATCTGTATATTGTTGACGTTACATGTAAAGGAGTAATGTCAGTAGCTGAAGACGTGCTTTGAAATGGGTCATGCCACTTATGCACTCGGCTTCAACTTTTGAAATGAGTCATTAAAGCTCTCTCGTAATCAAACATACGATACTAGCAACAACAAAAAAGGGAAATGTTTTTAATTCGGAATTATCACAATAATAGAGTACGGGGTATTTGGAAACGTAATAGTTCAAAATCATCAGAATGTCCGTGCACCATGTAATAGCAAACGATGACATGTACAAACTTGAATTATTTCCACAGGAAAGTAAGAAAGCTACTTTGTTGTCACCATAGTGCTACAGGTGGTCAGACGTTTCGCACTTGTTCACTACACACTTAAAATAGGGAGATAGTATAACCAGTGGTTATGCTATCTCCCTATCTCCCTACTGGTTACGTTTAGTTCCGCAAGAGTCATAGTGCGGGCGGACCCAGGTAAAAGGTTCTATTTTTAGGTTGAAGTGTTAGCGATTGTAAGAAATATTAATTATTTGATACTTTGCAATTATTGATACAATAAAATATGAAAAACAGCATCTTCCTGTTTCTAAATCAATGATGGCAAGCAGTTCATTGAGGTTTGATAACAGTGTTAATTTCATAAAATTAAATTATAAAGATAGATATTTCTACTACTGGTTATAGTTTTCCATTGCTAACAATAAACACGTCACCAAACAGTTTTTCGATTGTTGTTTAGGTCTGACGCTTGCCTTCTTATGTAATAACGCTCAGACGAGCGATATTGACACTATTTGTTTGCTACACACTTTTACAACTGGGAGCGGATAAACGTTTAGTGAGCGTGCCTGCACCCACTTCGTTACGCTATTGTATGTTACCAAGATAACGAAAGAAACGCATAACGAAATCGGAATAACGAAAGAAATCATGTAGAACCCTGGTATTCCGAACTAATTCGGGGTGTGGTCTGTTCTGATTCGGAAATGTGCGGATTATGCAAGACAACGTACATGTATAGCGTACATATTCAAATACTATAGGATTACCAGATGCAATGTATCGTAGAGTGCAATGTGAGAAAAACGGCATCGTAGCGTAGCGGTATGAAGAAGTGCCAACGTTGCGAAAAACAGAGTACAGTACATACTACATAACCGATCGCATGCGATAATAGTTTCTTCCTTGTTTAGAAGAGTTAAAACACAGATTTTGTCGTTGTTGTTAACGGGTATTCTCCGTACAGTATTAAAACTTGGGTTCACTTACATTGTATTCATGTTTTTGTTCATAAATTAACACAAATTAGGTGGGTGTTTTTTTGTTCATTTTTCTCCATCCCGAATTTTGTTCGGATTATCCGAAATTTCGGATTTGCGGGGGTCGGAAAAGCGGGGTTGTACCGTAGTTGAGACGGAAGTCATGGGGAACTTGAAGCGGCCGGCCGCGCTGATTCCTCTGACCGTCGGTGGCGGCGCTCCGGACGCGGCCCTCCTCCCAAGGCGACAGCTGAACTTCGTTGCGCCACCCCACCGCCGCCGCCATTTGCTTTCGAATGAAATCGTGTCATTCGGGCGGGGGCGGGGACGGACGAGCATCGGTCCCGCGCCGACACTGTCTGCGTAACCTCGCATGGCGGCTCGCGCATAGACTTGGATTGGTTCTGTTTGTTTTTACATTTTCTCTTTCAGCCAGGCAAGGACTTTGCAAGAGCAGGGCGGCTGGTCATTAAAGGCTGTAAGGCGGAGCCTCCCCTATAAAAATCGCCGCCCAAAAGAAATTTACAAATACATTTGTAAATAAATTTATTTATCAATAATGGATTTCTGACTTATATTATATAACAATCATATCAAAAATTTTCCTTGTAGGTTCGTTAACGGCCGTCCGTAAGCTGTTGGCAGGGAAGAGAAAAGCGTTAGGCTCCAACTTCGTTCCGTCATAAGGTCTGTGTAAAACGACGAGGCGTGATGTCATGCAATCGCTACACGGGCTTATGGGCGAACGAAGGCTGCCGCCTGGCAGCCTTCAAACTTGCACAGAGCGTGGGGCGAGGCGTCTGAAGGGAGTGCTCACCAGATAGCATTACTATGCAGCTCAGTGAGTAGCACCGAGTTTCAACTAGTTGTTCAAAATCACGGTAGGGGCGCTTCTCCATTATGTGTGTATCGGAAGAAATAGTGCTTAGAAATACAATACTATTTAAAAGCTAAGTCCTAAAGAAATACCTAGACAAAACTGTGTCAAAGAACAGGTGCCCCTGCTGTCCCTATAAATGAAAACCTAGTACTGCCCTCCGAATTGAAGGACCCCCCCCCCCCCCCGAAGCAATTAAACATTTGCAGCCTTCTCCATTTAGAAAACCACTAGCCGCGACTGTACAAGAGTGAATAGAACTGCAACTTAGCACGCGTAGTACTAATAGTTACAAACAGGAGAGCGAAGATACTCCCACTGGAGACCTCAATAATCAATAGTTATTGTCCGCCATGAAAATGGGAAAATGTGGGGTATAGGTTATAAGTACAGGAAGAAAAAAGTAACAGAAAGTAATTTTGGGAAATCACGCTTTTCTCTTTAGGGCAGTTTAAATTTATCTTTTTTTTAGAAATCTAGATTTTATTCTTCGTCTTTGGTTTTAGGTTTTTCCTAGGCTGAATGTGTAAGTTACTTGCATTTAAACATAACTACACTTGACGTCAGCTGTTACAGTGTCATCCAATCGAGAGGTTGAACGTCATCGTAGTTGACGTCACTGTAGTGACGTGTAAGCTCCCGATCGGATGGCACCGTAACAGCTGTCGACCTGCCTAGTGTAGCCCTAAATAAATCGAAGTATAGGTCGCACGGTTACGTAACTTTTCCTGTCATTCAATAATCACTGGCTCAGAGCATCAACCGGGAAGTCCTAGGGTTCCAATTCCGACTGTTGCAGACTTTTCGATACCATCTGCATACCATGGTCGAACTTGTCGTTAACTGGAGAAGAATTCTAGCAACGTGCTGTTCTGATTACTAGTTTTCCGCGGTCGGCAGCTCTGATCTGTAGTTTTTCGTGGTTTCTCCGATCAACATCAGGTGAATACTGGAGCCGTACCCTAACAACCGGGTCACGAACCACTCGAGATCTTTCCTTCCTCTTCATTATCCTATCATCTCCTCTTAAATACACACATTTTAATTTCCATCCGCTCTATTACCACATATCGTCGTGGCCAGTCGGGGAAATAGAGCTCGTCTTAGCTCAGACAGGTGCTTCGCTGGTGGAGATACCGTAGAGGGGAAACCTCCTCTAGCACCTCCTAGCGACAGCGGTACACCATCACCACCGGTGATATCACCAACACGTGCAGAACGAATGTTCATAGTTGACATGGCAGGAAACAGAAAATAATCGATTTCACTCTTCCTTTTAGAGTTGTCCTGGTAACATTGTCCTCTCCCACCACGCCATTTTATTTGTTGATCCTTGCTCCCTTTCCACCTGCCGCTCCGCAGCGAGCGTGTCGCGAATGTCGCAACAAAAAATCGATTTCGGCTACTGCGAACGTTACATCCCGCACACTCGTCGAATCTTCCCCTCCCGCCCCTGCGCCGGCCCGAACGGACGAAATTGGAGCACTGTGGTCCGCGGCACTGCGAGGGACTCTCGGCGCACATCTAGACTTGCAACGAGACTCCGCGTTCTTCTGATGTTGCGGGTCGTCTTGCTGCCCACAGGTAACATACTTAAAATGATCTTGCAATGACCTCAACAATACGATGTCGAATGTTTGGACGTAAAAATCGTGATTATGATCCTTTCAAGTTGTAACATCGCCCACGCATCAGAAATAAGGTCTATTAATATAGTTTCAAAGATGGTTAAGATTACTGCAATACACGTTACTCTGAAGGAAAATGTATTGCTGGAGAAAAATATAACGCTGGAGATACCTGTAATGCTGAAGACACAAGTAACGTTGGAGATTCATGTAAAGCTGGAGATACATGTAAAGCTGGAGATATATGCAACGCTGGAGATACATGTAACGCTGGAGATACATGTAACGCTGGAAATACATGTAAAGCTGGTGATACATGTAACGCTGGAGATACATGTAACGCTGGAGATTCATGTAACGCTGTCCCACAATAGCGCATCTCTATTAGTATGCGTGAATGGATGATAGATGAATGTGTGTCGGAAAATTCTGACAGATTAAACGCTTTTGAGCTTAAACTTGGGAAACGCGCCAGAAATACGATCTAATCATGTTCCGGAGATCAATAAAAAATTTCTTCTCGGGGAGTACTCTATATGAAGCCCCTATTTAAATTTTTCAAAATTATGTAATGACTTCAATTTGTTGAATTTTTTTGCTCTAATATACAAAAGTGTTTTTGTAATATGACAACAGTTCCGATTTTCATTAAAACCTCTGAAATATTGAAAATTGTAAAAGTTCAAATTTATTTTTAAGTATGTTGTACTATACTTCCAGTATTAAAGCTAGAGATTTCTTTCTCCGAACAATTTATCTCTCAATTTTATATATTTGAATGTTGCTAGGTACTTTTTTAAACTTGAAAAGTTAATGAGCAATAATACAAAGAGGAGAAAAAGTTTCGTCGCCCATTCCCATTAGTTTTCTTGTACTCGTGTAGTGTACAGAGAGCTGCTGCACTTTATATTTCTTGCGAGACCAAAAGAGTCGACGAAGTTTTACATTGTAACGACTCTTCCACTCATGAAAACTCAGCCAAAAGCGTTTAAAACTTTTTAACCATACCTACCAACTAGAGATGTACCCATTTAATCATCAATTCTCGATTGTCACCTGCTAGGAGGTGATAGATTTTTGCCACATTTTTGTTTACATACAGAGCTTATATAATAGTGCTGTTTTTTTAATATTCCATGGCCTCTTGTGCGTTATTGTTGCCAGTTTGAAAGCAAAATGTCACATTAAAGTTTTGATTCGGCTTCTCATGAAGAAATATAGCAAATTATTTACGAACGTAAAAGAAATAACACAGTGTACAGGAGGAAACATGTTGGTAAACAACTCAAAAACTCTTGAATGAAATAAAACACAAATAAACCGCATTTTCGACAAATCAAGAGATCGCAAATATTTTAAAAGCTTGGAGCATGAATATGAGAAAACAGGATGGACAAGAATACAGTGAATATACCTTACAAAACTATGAGTTCATGATTTGCATTAAAAATTAGGGAATAAAAACAGTTTCCTTCAAATTTAATCTATGAAAATTGTTTATAATTTAATAATTGTGTCTTTAAATAATTTCGTTTCCTTTTTGGTTATGTTTTTCTTGTTCGTCTAACGTCGTTCACATTTCTTTGCCGTACAATCTCAATAAATGTTAATTATACACGAAGTACGTTTTATTAATATTACCGTCAAACGGATCGATTTCTTGAGATGTTCACGTCATACTGACAGGTTTAAGAACTTCACTGTTTCTAACTTGCACAAATATTTCTTAATTCAAATTATAGCAAAGTTCTTATTCCAGTCGACAGGATGTGAATATCTCAAGTAATGGAGCCTAGCACATTCTTCACCCCATGTGGCACAGTCTCGCTCCGTTTGACGGAACATTATATATTAAGTTATGTTAATGAAATTCCATTCGTGAAGTAGTTCTAGTACCACCATTGTATGTCTTGGCGTTAATTACTAAAGAAAGTTTGAAGAAAATGAATGTAAAATCAATAGTCCCCTTAGAGCCAAAACAATGAATTCAGTATTTTAACCTAGGTTACAAAAAACTCCGTGAGAACATTCGTAATTATCAACATTTGACCTGAAAACGCGAATTTGTGATCTTAATTATTTGTGAATTAGGATATTATAAGTTGAACCACCTACTCCACCCGTGCAAAATTCTACAAATATTATCAATTTCACCTATTGCGTACTAGCTTGTTTCATAAATTCTCAGGGTGTTAATGAATATTAAAGAATTTAAAGCATGTGTTTCTAAGAAATATTATTAAAAAGTGATTATAATTTATGGTGTCTGGTGCATTTTTCTTAAGGCGCAGAAAACAAAAACTTACTTCTCTGAATCGATGCAGATATAAATGTTTCAACACTCAACATGACGGTCGATTAATGATTTGTTTTCGTCGACAGACAGCACAAGTTACGTTCCCAAGTAGAACATTTATCACATCCGTGAACAGTAGGGAATAAATATGAGATCCGTTCGACAGATATTAATTTCTGGCAATATCGACTTTATTCACGTTGTCGCGTTTTGCTTTATCCTGGCAATAAATATCATGGTCATGTATTATGTCGCAGCCGCGAATTTGTCGATATGTGCACTAAAATTACCACCTAGTCGACCTCTGCTACGCAATATTGCTCATGTACAACAAATATACAGTTCACAACCTTTACCAATGATACAGAGATTGCTTAAAATGTTTATTCTTTTGGGAAGGAATTATGTGGCAGAAGAGATCAATGCAACCAACTTTGTACGCTTTTTCCATTTTCATTAAAATGTGTTACCGGATCACGAAAATAACTTCGGAAAAATTTAATATCGGTACGATCATATATCACGGCGAAATTAAAATGAATAATGCTTACCTTGTAATCAATATCCTGCGTCGCAACGAGCCCTAGTCGTAGTTTCAGTCGAGGCCTCTAGCACTGCAGCGGAGGGAACCATTTGACTAAGATTCAACACGGTTTCAGTTGATTCCGATATTTTCCTACGTAATTCTAGTTTAATTTGTCTACATGTTTTACTCGCTCTATTCACATAAAGTTATAACTCTCCAATTAGAAACCTCATGTAGAGCAGCTGCTGCCTAATAAGTACTTTATCTTCGAAACACGTGTTGACTCCTGTCGCTCTCGGGAAGAGAATGAGCTACATACTGTCTTCCCTCATCGATAGTTTTCCGTGGTTTCTCCGAACAATACCAGGGGAATGCTGGAGCAGTGCCCTATCAAACAGGGCACGGACTGCGCGCGAATCTTTACTACTCATTCCTTGTCCTATCCTACCCTTTACCTACACACACTACACTTACATGCATTACACTTACCTCACATGTCCGGAGACTGATCGGGAGCTTAGCGCTGGGGCGGTGTCCCGCTGGTGGGAGATAGCTGGTTGGGGAAAACCCCGCTAGCCGACGGCAGGTCGGCGCCGGTTCCCAGCCATCCCACGGGGAAAAACCACCGCCGTCCCCCGAGCACAAAACACGCACTACTCTGTTGGGACTAATGTCCTTGGAAGTTCACGAGCCCGGAATCACAAATCAATCAAGAAACAAAAAAAGGAATAGAAACACGTACAGGTATAATTCCAAACGCAACATGACTGCAACAGTGTGAATTACAATAGTCTGAATTGCAATAGTGTGAATTGCCATAGTGTGAATTGCAATAGTCGTGAATTGCAATAGTGTGAATTGCAATAGTGTGAATTACGATAGTCTGAATTGCAATAGTGTGAATTGCCATAGTGTGAATTGCCGTAGCGTGAATTGCCATAGTGTGAATTGCCATAGTGTGAATTGCCGTAGCGTGAATTGCCATAGTGTGAATTGCCATAGTGTGAATTGCCATAGTGTGAATTGCCATAGTGTGAATTGCCATAGTGTGAATTGCCATAGTGTGAATTGCAATAGCGTGAATTGCAATAGCGTGAATTCCCATAGTGTGAATTGCAATAGTTATAGCTAGAAATTACGTTGTGGAGGAAGGACGCAAAAGGGTTCGTTTAAATTTCGCCCTTTTCCCCCCATAAAAATGAATTGTGCCGGATTAAAGATGGGGAGGGGGCCGTTTACAGCCGCCGCCTGCCGGGCCCGCAAATCGCGCGGGGCGGCGACGCGTGCGCGAGCGGGGCGTGTCGTTTCCCGCCCAATCGCCGCGGAAGTCGTTGCGCAATAAACCGCCCCGCCGCGCAACACGGCCCCGGTGGCGGCGCCGGCCCGCGTGCGAGAGCGCTACGTCGATGCTCGCCCGCCCTGGGCGCGGAGGGGGTGGTTGGGGGGAAGGAAGGGGGAAGGGGGGGCGGGGCCGGAAAGCCGCCAGCGCCACCTGTGTACCGTGCGGGTGCGCGCCATTACCGGCGTGTGTTATCAGCGCGCAGTGCTATCGGCGTTATCGAAGCCGGCTATCTAAACGGCATCGCGCCGCGGCGCGCGCAAAAAGCTCTCGGCGCGTTGCGCCCTCGTCGTCGGCCCGCGCTCGCAGCGCCGCGCGGCGGCCGCCGGTGGAAGCTGGCGCGCCGCCGGCGGTGGCGCGCTGGCCCGGAGGAACCAAGGTTCGAGTCCAGGAGGTAGGCCCCCGCAGGGTGGGATCGTGACTGCGGAGGTGGGCGCGATATCCGGTGAAGAGATGTAGACCAGTGGTGTCAAGGTCTTCTACTGGTGGCTGTGGCACGCATCGTGGCACCGTAGCATGCCACGAGCTTCTCGGCGCAACTAGGGTCCGGCAAGGAAACTATTAGTAGTAACCCCGCCGTTTTACAATAGGGATGGCGTTGTCTCTGGTCGGCGGGGTAATCAACAACATGGAGGGGCGATTTCATCGTGGCACTCCTGCGCCTACCTCCCACTCGTGGCATCGACCTTGACAAAACTGATGTACACGATCATCCTGACCCTGAGTTTTAAGGTAGCGCTCACGTCAGTTAGCCTAAACGTGTGTAGGCGGTTAGTAGACGATAAGCTAAGCCCCTGGTTGTCGCTTCAACCCAGGTAGAACAAGTGCAATGTGGAGTAGTATCCCGGAGATAGAGGATTTTCGACACTAGCTGCGTAGATAGCTCGAATTCACCCGCTGTATGGAGGAGAACTGAGACGCTCATAATAATAATAACGGATTGTCCCAACCGATGTTTCGTTTAAGAAATATTACTTGTTTCTGTTTTTGTTTACGTTCGCTTTCACCCTGAACATTTTTTTGAAGACGCCATAGGGCTCCGCCATATCCCAATTCATTTGATACTTCAGCATGTGGTAGGTATATAGCAGAGGTTTACACTTCTCACTGGAATAAAGGGGTGGGTGGAGATTTGCCGTTATTATCTCGAGCGCCTCAATTCCAGTGGCCGGATGCTCTGATCGGTAGTTTTGCATGGCTTCTCCTAACAATGCCAGGCGAATGCCGGAGCAGAAACCAAAGAAACTGCTTACAGACCGCGCACTATCTTTTCTTCTTCCATGTCCTATCATCACACTTTCATTTACATGCACTATACTACCACACATGGCAGCAGTCGGAAGTTGAGTGCTAGAGTGGTGCGCCGCTTGGGCGGAGATACCTGGAGTAAGAAAACCCGCATTCCAACGTGTATGTCCGTAACAGGCCTTACATTCTAATGGAGGATGAACATCGCCACTTTTCGGAAATAATACACTCACGGAGGAGATGTGAATAGAAGTTGGCGGGCCCGGAAACAATAAACGATCTCCCAAACGCAACATACTCAATCCTCCCTCTTGAGCACTGCCATGCCGTTGAAATTGCAGGTCGTCCTTCTTCATCGCATCCGCATCCCCGGAGTATCTTTCCAAATGCCCTGTTTCTTCTTCCTGCCTCGCTTTTCTCTTCATTCGCTCGCTCCCATACCGCTCCCAACTCCCAATCCCCGTCCCATGAAATGTGTTCCCAATCGAGGTAATTACGGCTGCTGCAAAAACTAACCGCGCGCTGCGCTTGCAGCCAGGGCCTTGGTTTTCCGCCGCCCATTCTCCGCCCCCCCCCCGCCCTCCGCCCCCCCAGAGGCCCATAACAGCTCGTGCCAGCACCTAAACCTCCCTAAAGAGCCCGCGCTCCCACTCTCTCGCGCCGCGCGGCCCCGCCAGTTAATGGTTTCTTCGCGTAGGACGAAGCGACAGTTTTATCTTCAACTGCAATTACATCCTTTCGTACTCACTGAAAATGAACGATTATTTTGAATTTTTACCCTTGATTACGCATATACTACAACTCACTCGTTTGTGAATATAATAGCACGTTCTTATACCTTCAAATCACGTACACGAGCTTCAGAAAGGATCAATAAAAAACCGCACTTTATTAGAGAATGAAGAATTGTTTTTTCTCTCTTTCTCCCTTTCCTCTCTTTCTCCCTCTTTTCTCTCTCTTTCTACCTTTTTTCTCTTTGTCCCTCTTTCGCTCTTTCGCTCTCACTCTCTCTTTCACACACACACACACACACATACAGCTAGAGTTCATATTAATGCGATGCAAATTCTAACAAGAATTTAGTGGTTTTAAGTATCAGTTGTAAAACTACAATAATGGGCGCCCTGTAAGACGGGGTAGTTCTGCAAGAAGAAAAGTAATCAGAAAAAATCCGATAATGTCTCTCTCTCTCTCTTGCTTCCCGGCTTGTTCTCGGCTCCTCTGATTACGAGAGCTTAACGTTATTGCAATGTACCTAACAAGGGCTCGTATCTGCGCAAGCGTCGTGGGACTATTCTTCTGAAGCCGTTCGCCGCGGGATAATGCGGTCTCTCCGGGCGTAGGATATGTCATCGCGCCCAATCGCGGCCACCTTGAACGGGCTCCCGCGCGCCGACGTTCGCGGAGGGGGGAGGGGCGGAAGGGTGGCAAGGAGGGGCTCAAGGGTAGGGCGGAAGGATGGTAAGGGAGTGGAAGGATGGTGAAAGGGGTGGAAGGGTGGCGAGAAGGGGCGGAAGGGAGCGAGGGGGCGGATCGGTGGCGAAGGGGGGGGCGGAAGGGTGGCGAGGAGGGGTGGAAGGATGGCGAGGGATGAGGTAGGGTGGCGAGGGGGTGGGAGGGTGGGGGAGGGGTGACGGAAGGAGGCGAAGGGATGGAAGGGTGGTGCGGGGGACAGAAGAGCGATGAGGAGACGCTGAAGGGTGGCGAGGAGAGTGGAAGGGTGGCGAGGGGGGCGAAAGGGTGGCGAGGAAGGGCGGAAGGGTGATGAGGAGGACGGGAGAGTGGCGAGGAGGGGCGGAAGGGTGGCGAGGGGGTGCGGAAGGGTGGCGAGGGGGTGGAAGGGTGGCGAGGGGTGCGGAAGGGTGGCGAGGGGGTGGAAGGGTGGCGAGGGGGTGGAAGGGTGGTGAGGAGGGGCGGAAGGGTGGCGAGGGGGTGGAAGGGTGGCGAGGGGGTGGAAGGGTGGCGAGGGGTGCGGAAGGGTGGCGAGGGGGTGGAAGGGTGGCGAGGGGGTGGAAGGGTGGCGGGGGGGAGTGGAAGGGTGGCGAGGGGGAGTGGAAGGGCGGTGGGGGTGAAAGGTGAGGGGGGCGGGGGGTGTCGCCGTCGCCGCCGCCGCCATTCGGGGCTGATCGCCCGGAACGGATCGTAAGTTGACGAGATTATCTTCTCGCCTTCTCTCCTTCCAATTGCTCCGATATTACGGCAAACCTAGTTAACAGGATGACGCAGAATCGTTATGTTCAGTTTTGGTACAGTGTGAGCAGAATCTTAAGCGTTCTTAAATATTCTATACTTGGATATCGCGATTCAGATAATGCCCAAAGAGTTTACTTTTAAACGAATTGCTATGAAAAAAAAGCTTAAAACTGGTACTCTTATCGCATTATTTTACATTAACCCTCTTCTTTTGTTTACAATTTTCTTACACGATATCCTGTGTATGTTAATCTAAATGTAGTTTGCGGAGGGTGCATCATCAAATACATTTGCAGACCACGATTTTTAGGCTCAGATACAATACAACGAGTTTTAAAATTGCGTGAAATGAAGGCAATTTTCAAAACAGTGTTTTATCAAAAACGGGTTGAAAAGTTTTTCTTAAACTTTCTGTATAGATGTAATCGTACTGTAAATGTCATTACAAGATAATAACATTAAGGTTAAGTTTGTATCATTCAGATTTCGAGTTGGTTGTTTCAAGACAAATAATATAAAATATCAAAATTACGTGACGATGTAACATAAACGAATGAAGATGTATAAAGAATTAGAAACACAACCGGTTGTAAATGTCAATATTGAAACAAAAAAGAATGTAAAAAAAGTGTTTCAAATATTTAATCATTTTAATTTTTTTCTGTTTAGATTAGTCTCTAATTTTACTACATGTCTATTTGAGCAAAAGAGCCTTGAAATCTGTTACATGGCGTGTTTTGAGGAACTATTCTGCCGCGAAAAAGTCGTCGTTCCCTCGCTGAGCGCGCCACCCGCTGTCCATTTTCTGCGAGCGGAACACTCAAACTCTTGCTCCTTCCACCGCCACAACCAGCCAACCCGGGACCGCTATGTAAAATAAGGAAAGTCTCGAATTCTGCCCGAAAGTTGCCGGCCTGGCGCGCCGCACACTCCCCGACGCCAGCGCCGCGGTGGCGGTCGCTGAAAGCCGCTCGCTCGCCGCTTATGCATTGGCTCTTGCCGAACTTGGCCGCCCGGATCGCAGGGAGTAGGGAACCGACCGATCTATACTCCGATTAAAACTGTGTCCCTTCAAGGTCACGAGCTGGCGGGAGACGGGGACACGGTCAACCAATCGCGAGCTGCAAGAAAAAGAAATTAAGTCGAAACGAGTCTCGCGATTGGATGACAGTTTCATCCACTCTTGCCAGTTCGTGATCTTGAAGAGGCTGTTTTAATCGGAGTATAGATCAGTGAGTTAACTAACGTTCCTTCAAGGCCGCGAGCTGGAAGAAGAGGCAAACGCTGCCATCCAGTCCGGAGCTCCGTTATGACATACATTTTTGGTATTGAAGCTCCTGATTGGATGGCAGCGTCTCCCTCTCCAGTGAGCTCGTGAACTTGAAGAGACACCATGTTTAAATTGGAGTAAAGTTGATCTATACCCTGATTAAAAATCTCTTCAAGGTCACGAGCTGGCAGGAGAGGGAGACGCTGCCATCCAATCGTTACGACTTCCGTTTTCCTGTATTGAAGCTCGCAATTGGATGACAGTATCCCCCTGTCTTTTCAGCTCCTGATCTTGGGGGAACAAGGGACACTGATTCTTTCGGGAAATTCAGTAAAACCTGTTTTACATGGTTAGTATTTATCCCGCGAAAATTGGCCGTTTATTAAAGTCGCTGCTTAATTAAAGGCTATGAGGTTACAGCAAGGTCTACATCAGGTGAAAGCCGCTCGGCACTTATCCAATGGCGTTGGGCGAACTTGGATGCTCAGATCGCTGGGCGCACAGATCGATCTATACTCCGATCGATATATACTCCGATTCAAACACGGTGTCTCTTCAAGGTCACGAATTGGCGGGAGAGGGTGTCAACCAATTGCTAGCTTCGTTACGACTTAATGCTTTGGTATTGAAGCTCGCGATTGGCTGATGATTGGTGGCGTCCTTGATACCGGAAGATTGGGGTACGGCACAACGTGTGTCTTTCTCTCCGTCTATCCTTCCGTCCGTCTCTCTGTGAACAATGCTAGCGGCTAAACCTAAGCAGGAGTTTCTCAAAAAACATTTTTGTCCGCATAGTTTACTACTTACTAGCGACTGTATTTAAAGTGCATCAATTGGAATCGAATTGTAACTAAAGGGGTTCTTGTGGTATTGTTGCTTGCACAAGAAAAAACTGCAATGCGTTTCATATCAGAGTTATGATTGAAATTCCCCACAGAGAAACCGGTAAAAAGTAAAGAATTGAGAAATATATGTAAACAATGTTAACAACTCACAATGAATTCTGAAGCAAATGTTTGCGTTCATCTTTTAAATCGCTCGTAGTTAAAAGTTTGAGATTAGTGAAGGCATTTTCCTTGTTTTAAGTGGTCGTTGCTTGTGTCTCATAAAATATCAAAATTTCTGGACTATGAATATCAAAATCTTTTTGTACACTTACCGAGCCTAATAAAACTCAATGATACAAGAAAATATCCCGAAGAACTTAACGTGAAATTTTACAAAATGATGTGGAGAATTGTATTAAATCGTATGAAGATCATATCATCACCATTTTTGAATATATTTTGTGTCAATACATAAAACATAGACTTGTAAACACGTATGCTTCTATGCTAGTTATGAAAGAAAACTCCGTTCTACGTACGCAAAAGTAATGTATTGGCTTAAGCTACATTAATATAAAAACATTAGTTTTTCAAATATAAGTCTGCAGAATGTATGTTTTTAATAAGTTATGTCTACCTTCAGAAATTATTCCATGTATCATTAAGTGGCAGGGTAGCAGTTACGAGTACATGAAACGTGATCTACCAATACTGAAGGAAATTGGATAATTTGGAAAGCACTCTTATTTCATATTGTATATTCGTATTCTTTAAAAAAATAGTTCTCTACATAAGGACATGTACAATTTTTTGGGAAAAAATAATTTTATGGTAATTTTTCCTTGAAATCTAGGTATTGAGCATTTTTATCTGAAAAATTACTCCAAATTTTTTCTTTAATATTTTTTCCCGAATAGAGCAAAGCACACTGAATACATTGTGCAGGTATCATTTATCTCTGAATTTTTGAAAATTCAAAGGTTAGGAATAACGCGCGAAAGTGTGTGCATTTGTGGCCCCAAAAACTATTCTCATTTTAGGGGAAAATTGAGAAAATATGTAAAAATATATTTTACGCCACGTTAGGTAGCGGATGGGGAAGAGGGTGTGGTCAAAATCGAAAATGCTAGCCCAGACGAAAGAGTTTAGAAACTACCTAGTATGAGAATGTTGTGCCACTCCCTAACACCACTAGTTTATTACTGGTAGACGACTTCTTCTTCAACTCCATCACGGCGACTTTCTTTTGTTGCGGTCGTCCTCGCAGTTTCACTCGAAAAAGTCTTCGAAACTCGGAATTCGCTGTTCGTTAACCGCGTGCGCTGTGCAAACGCTGTCTAGCGCGGGCCACCGCCGCCGCCACGGCACCGCTCTCCCTAGACTGCATTGTGCGCCTCGCGGGCGCTAGTAGTGGTCGGCGGCTCTGGGAACCACATTAACAACGTGAATTGCGGCGTGGCTCTTCGGGGAACCGAATGCGAGGCCCCTTTTGCGCTTCGCCCGCGGCGCGGGGGCGGGGGCCCGCCCGGCGCCCCTGTGTGCCCAAGAAGTGCAATCACGTGAGCGCTGTGAGACCACGGCGGCACAATGCTGCTCTGCAACAAAGGACGACGTCGTTTGGCGCAAACCCGTTGATTGATTGATTGATTGGTGATCCAGAGCGCGTCAATTGCTAAGGTCATTAGTGTCGTAAGTGTATTATTTCCTAAAAGTATGTTTTATTGAGGGAGGAAATGGTGATCTACATCGACTTGCGAGGATTTTCCCCAACATGGTATCTCCTACCAGCAGGGCACTACCCTGGCCGGGACAAACTGTGAGATCCTTACTAATGTCCCGGCATGTGTGGTAGTTTAGTGCATGTAGTGTGTGTGTGTGTGTGTGTAAGTAAAGGGTGAGGATAGAACAAGGAAGAGGAAGGAAAGATCGCGCGCAATCCTTGACTCGTTTGTTAGGGTTCGCTTGATGATAATCGGAGAAAACCACATAAAACTGCCGATCAGTGCAACCGGTCACTAGAATTTTCCTCCAGGGCAGCGGCTGAATTCGACCTAGCTATTTAGCTAATATCAGAGTTTTTGCCACCTCGAACGGTAAGCACTGTCGATATTCTGCGCATTCGCAGATGCACCAAAGTGATGCGGAACTTGCACTGCGCAGGTGCAGGAAGATCGATACTGCTTAACGTTCGAGGTGGCAAAAACTCCCTAATGTAGAAAATCTTGTCACCGTCGGGAGTCGAACCTAGGACCTCCCGGACAAAGGGACTGCAGTGACATCTGTTGATGCCCTGAGCCACCTATGCTGATATGCCAACCGAAGGTTTGAGGTTTTTTTGAAGACTCAAAAAGATCAGTTTGGCGAGCTATTAAATGTTGTGCGTTTGTGAAAGAAATATTGTAATTGGATATTTTGCAATTTTCGATCGAAATTGAGCGTGACAATCTCTATAAAGTAATGGCACGCCCTTTTGAAAAGAATTTTTATTAAGAAACGTTGCAAATTGTTCAATGAATATCAAACTTCTAAAAATGTTAATGGTTTAAAGCGCCCATGCTAAGTAGGAAACTCGTGTACAATATTTACGGTATGGTAAACTAATCAGAGACAGAAAATGAGAGTAAAATAGTTGTATAGTACTTGCATATATATTCTAAGCTACATGAAGATTTTAAAGGGGGGATAAATGATCTCAATTTACAAATCTTTTTAATAATGTTATTGTCATGAACTTTTTGCACACTCACGTAACGACGGTTTCTGATTTACGTATTTCCTACACTTTGAAATGAAGTTTTAAAATTATTGAAAATGAAATCGTTTTTTATAAGTATCGTATTGTATAAGGCAGGAGGTGTAACAATGATCTAATGTCATTGATCACTTTACAAATTACGTAACGCTAAAAGGGGGAGGGAGGGGGTCTGTGGTAGCGTTACGCTAAGTTAATGAAGTGCCTTACAAAGGGGAAGGGGGGGCATTGAAAATACCCGAAATTTGCGTTACGTAATTTACGTGTAGCCCCGAGCCACCCGCATTCCCCCGCCGCGGCGCCGAGCGCAGCGCTGCTTGCAATGCACCCAGTGCGCGGCGCCGCACGCAGCCGCGAATGAGGCCTCGACGACTTGGGAGGCGCGCGGCAGCCGGCCAAACAACTCCCCTCCCCTCTCCACCCGCTCCCCTTTCCGCCCCCCTTTCCGCCCCCTTTCCGCCCCCTTTCCACCCACTCTCTCCCTCCTCCTCCTGCCCCTCCCTTCTCCCCTCCCCACGCTCATCCCCTCCCTCCCCCACCCCTCCCTCCTCCTCCCCTCCTCTCCCCTCCCCCCACCCCTCCCTCCTCCTCCCCTCTCTCCTCCACCCTTCCTCCTCCCCTCCCCTCCCTTTCCCCTCCTTCCCACTCCCTTTCCCCACCCCCTCCCTTCGTCCGCCCTCCGTCACCCATTCCCCCGCCTTCCTCGTCCCCCTCCCGCCCCCACGCGCGCCGTCTTATTGCTTCTGCCGCCCCAACAGACACGTCCCGCGCGCCTCCGGCCGTTGCCGTTTGCCTGTTGCTCGCGGGCCACTTGCTCTTCGCCGCCGGCGACCGGAGCGCATTCGCAACGCATCGTCCGCCGCACGAGGCGCCACGTCGCCGTTCGCCGCCAGACGCTTAGCATTCTGCACTTCCAAAAGAGGTTTCGTTCATACCAATAACACCATAACGAATTGAATTCGTTCAGCGCAAAGAAAAGACACAGTCACACATCGTATTTTCGAATTAGCTCTACCTACGTGTAATTCACATAGTATATGATATTCGTTTAATTTTCTACATAATCAATGCGGATGTTGAATTTACTACTGCTTCAGATGACAAATAAATGGTATTCATCCAGGAGTCGATTCATAATATTAGTATATGTTTTAGATTGACTTGAGTTACTTCACTTGCAGAAACAATTAATAGTACTACAACACCACATACTTTCTTATATTACTTGACAGTGCTACACAATTTTATAATGCGGCAAGAATCTGCAAATGAATTTTCAACAAGTATTTTGTTTTCTTTGCGCTAGGATTCGAACTCAGGTCCTTACAGTTAACACGCCATCCATGTTAGCTACACCACCAGCTTCACTGTTAACCTACAACCGTTGTATCCGTACTGAACTGTAACATTCTTATCCAATTGTGTATTAGAACAAAATCTTATTTCCTGACGTTATGAATTACCAGACACGACATCCATTTTGAACAGAGTGGTGTAAAGTTGACCTTGATAGCCCAGCGCTATAAAGTGCAACGTAAGGTTTCTCGTTGCAGTCCTACCGCCGCGTGTGTCTCTTAGTGCATAAGGTCAAGACGTTTCAAGTGTGCTAAACGTCTTCCTGCCCTTTGCTCTGCACTGGACAATAAAGAATCGCATTTGATCGTGGCGGCGCGGCGCCTATCTGTCCGCCAACTCCCCCCGCACACCCGCCCCCCGCCCTGCCCCCTGCCGATGTCCACCGCCCCCGCCGCCCCCGCCCCCCTCGTCGCGCACACGTCCCCTGCCCCGACCGCCACCCGCCGCCCCTCACCAACCGCCGCCCCGCCCCCTCCCTCGCCCCCCGCCCCTGCGCGCGGCCACTGACGTCGCGTCGAGCCTGCCGGGCCGCTCGGCGCAGCTGCATCGAGGCGCCGTTGACCCGTCGTTCATAAATAGCAGAGCACGGAGCAATGAATGGGCGGCGCGACTCTGGCGCGGAGCTCGTGCGACGCAGCGGCGCGAGATCTTTCGGCGCTGCGCTGCGCTTCAGGGTCGATGCCACGAGCGCGAGTCTATAGTGCGATTCTTCTAACTCTGCCCCTCAAGCCCCTATGTCACGGATCGATATCACTACGGCATTTCGCGTCTTCTTGAAGTTCTTAACATCACCAAACGACGCATTGAACAAATGACGGCAGATGTTCTATCATTCTATTAATTTTATTAAAATTTAGTGTTTACACTACAAAACCGGTTAATGTTAGCAAGCTATAGAATATATGGGATCATGATCTCTTACTGAGTGCATAAGATTGCTTCATACAAATATACAATTTTATTTTCATCTTACTGAAATGTTGTACACGTGCCCCTAAAACCACGAAAAGTTACGTTCCGCATCGGAATTGAAGACTTTGCCTTTCCCCTTTACAGTCTATGAAAATAGAATTTAATAGCACCCACTTTCAATATCCATAGAATTTCACACTAAATGCACACTGATTAATGAATCATAGCTCAATTTGGCTTTGAGTAAGCGAAGGTCATAACTGAAAATTAGTTCCGTCGACGGGTCTGGCGCGGAGTAAACAGAGCGGGTCGCGGCCAGTGAAACTGGTTGAGCGGGGCATGGCCGATGTGAGGATTGTCGAGTAAAAATGGGATGACGTGGAGTGGGGTGGGAAGCCACGATGGGGATAAATAAAATTACTTCCATTTCACACTAAAACAGATTTCATTTCATTTCCTGTCGAATACATTATTGTGATAAAAAAATCCCGGACAGCGTCCGGGCGCATCCGGTAGTAATATCAAACTTGTGGTGCCACAAAAAGGGCTCACTTTATCGTACTAATTAGTTTCCTAATCTCTTTAGTCTAGGCAAGCTATTCGGTGTTGCCTAGCCCCCTTCCCATTTGCTAGCTATCGGCACCTAACAACGCTTTCTTTACTCAATATCTCGGACTCCTAATTGGAAAAATTGAATTATAACTTTCAGAATATTATAGAAGAGTAAAAACTGGTCCTATACTCATAATGTCATAGAAAAAATTGCAGCCAATTTTAAGAAAGTGTCGTTTAAGCGTTTATTGAAATGCTTACATTTTAGGTTCATTTTTACAGAGAATATCATAAAAAATTATTTGAATCTCTAGTACTCACAAATGCAGTGATGTATAAAAACTGTCG
The DNA here is from genome assembly GCA_031308135.1 of Acheta domesticus. NCBI lineage: Eukaryota > Metazoa > Arthropoda > Insecta > Orthoptera > Gryllidae > Acheta > Acheta domesticus. The sequence continues at coordinate 7,928,700 of JAHLJT010004567.1, read as the reverse complement.
TGTTGTAATATTAAGGACGCGAGAGATGTTTAAAAAATACATTTGTGTAATTTTTGAAAAATCAAAAGTGTGCATGAAAATGACATGTATCTTATAGTAATCACTGCATTTATCACTTTCTATACCAAAAGTTCCAAGGAAAGATTGGAAGTGATTTTGCTGAAAATGTTGTCTGAGCATTCTCAAAATGTGCAAATTTGAGCCCATTTTCACAGAATCCTCTCAAGTTTTTGAGATATTTTATAGGTAGTCATTTTAAGCAATTGTAGTCTGAAATGCAATAAAGTCTAAACCAGTGGTGCTATATTAGCACATACTGAGGCACCAAGGATATCCATTGAGGAATGTCAATTTTGGTGAAAATCCTGTTTACGGTTTAACCCGTAGCATTGTTCACACACAAGGGCGGTCGCACGTTTTCCTGTAAAGCCAATTTTTACATATTAATAACCCACAATACACGAATTCTTACTGCACAACGTGGTGGAGTAATTAATTTATGGGTGAGGTTCAGGTGAGAACGAGACTTATCCACTTCCTTTCCCATATCTATGACCTTCAATATGTATTTTTCTGTCAAAAAATAGTCATGTTGCTGAATTATGTATATTTTTCTGTGCTACGTGTGTAACATGCGAGAAAAGTTTTAAAAAACTTTTTCAGTATTTGACCCCAAGGACGAGTATTTTCGTTGAAATGTTGAAATGTTTCCACTGTATTTACATAACTTTCTCTGTACCATGTTTACTACTCCGTATATACTACGTACGTGCACGATAAAAAGGAGAAATCTTGACTTTAACACGATGAAGGAAGTTTGGTCGTAAAATTACTTCGATCAAGTATTATCTCCATCAATATTCCTAAACCTATTAAAAAACCACGAAGAATCTCTCAATTATATTTCGAAAGTTCGTGAACGTTCTTGAGACTCGATGACTGGACCGACTTCTTTGAAGCTGGTGTGGTACCGTGGAGACGGCTTCTCTAGTGCATTTCTCAACAAGATAACATTTCCATAAGAGAAGCAATTATTTAGTGCGAGATCAGAAAATAAACATTGATATATTCAGCATTGAAAATAGATAAGATAAAATGAAAATGTGCACAATTGTATTTCTTCTGTATAAAACACACATTGCTTCGAAACCTTATCAACTAATTAGAATATTCTCAACGGGAAAAGGCAGAGATCTTAAATAGATGTAATTCAGTTCTACTTGTGATTCAAGTGATTCAATAATGTCAAAAATTAATCCCACTCTCGGAAATGAATCCGTCGCAATCTGAATAATCAGCTCCTTCTTAGAAGATCAATTGCTGAAAAAACAAAATTACATGAATCTTCCGCTCAGATGAGAACATCTGATTCCACTTCAACTTGAGAAACTTGAGACAGTTCTTCGCGAATCTACCTCCAGGGCCGTTTCGCTCGCCTCAATTCTTGCGACCGTCGTTCCTCCTCACACCTTCGCGGCCTTCGCCTCCCAGTGATTGTAGCCCCACTCCCACCCCCCACCCCACCCCCACCACCGGCCCCGTGCCGCTACGAGGACGCTAACGAAGGGGCGCCATCAAAAGAGCGACCTAACTTCCGCTGCCATTTGTCCGTGCGCCTCCCCCCGTACCAGCCGCCCTGCCCAGACCCCGCGTCGCCCTTCCCCGCCTCCCCCTCCCTCTCCGCCCCCGCCACGCCCCTAACCCTCCCGCCCCACCCGCCCTACCCGGCCTGTCCCTCCCCCGCCCGCCACGCCCCGCCGCCTCCCCGCCACCGCTCCGCCCGCGCCCCGACCCCGGCCCACCCCGCTCGTGCCCCTCCCCATAACCCTCCCCGCCGCCTCCCCGCCACCGCTCCGCCCAGAGCCCGCATCGCCAGTCCCCGCCCCACCCGCCCAACCCCGCCCCGCCCCGCCACGCCCCGTCCTCCCGTCCCGCCCTCGGTTCGCCCCTGCCTCGCCTCCGGCCCTCCCGCCCACCCCGCCCCCGCTCCTTCCCGCCCCGCGCGCAGTATTAATTGAAATATCACACTTTGTGTTTATTAGCAGTGAACTCGGAAGCGGCGGCTCTTTGTTGCCTGGCTCGCGCCGCGCTGCGCGTCTGTTCGCAATTTCTTGCGCGGGAAAGGGGGGGGGAGGTCGGTTCATCGGGGCGTCTTTTTACTGCGCGACGCGCGCCGGAACGGAGCGCGGTGGAGGGGGGAGGGGCGGGGCGGGGCGGGAGAAAAATGGGGGCGACGTCGAGCCTGGCGCGTCTCAGAGAGGCGTTATTAGCTTGGTTAGAGGGGAGGCTCGCTCCGGCCCGGTCCCTGCCCCCCGCCCACGCCCCTCGCCCCCGCAGTCCCACAGTGCTCCGGCGGAAGCCGATCGAAGCGCCCAGCGCCGTTCGCCCAGCCGTATCGCCCCGCCCCGCCCCCGCCCCGCAACGGACGCGGTACTGCGCCCCCGCGTGCGGGATCTCGGTGCGATATTTTCCCGCCCGCGCGCCCGCCCGGCGGTGGGGGCGCTGTGTTGTTCTTGTTTCTCGAAGCTCCCCTCTCCCTCCCCCCCCCGCGCCAGTGCGCCGCAACGGACTCCATCGTCCAGCGGCGGAGGCGCTGCGCTTTTGTTCGGCCAACAATATGGAGCGACGCACCCCGCCCGCAGGCGCTTCACCGTTGTCTCCCCCCCCTGCCGCCCCCCGCCCTGGCCCGCCGGCAAGGAGACCGGGACTTGATAGGGGGCTATCTGATTGCCGAAAACGCACGCGCCGGCCCGGTCGGGCCTGGACGCTCCGCCCACAAACTGCGGCGGAGGTGAAGCGGGCACGCGGTGGAGGTGGCGCCAGGTGGCGGTGGGGGCGGAATGCCCGAGCACACCCTCTGCCTCGGACGCCTGACAAGTGCCCTCGTTCTTCGGGGGCGTGACTTCATGAGCAGCTGATAACACGTCGCAGAAATTCTGTTACGTTTGACCGCACCATTTGTGATGCAGATACTATTAGAATTTTCCATCAAATTACACTGGTCGACAAAATTTACCTTTTTGTCTGTTAAATGGAATAGAATAGTTGTTTCTTATGGAAAATATTGATATGTTTTCAAATTTCCAAAGCATTTATTTGTAACGGGCAAAGTTTCTTTGTAATAGACCAGGTCTCATCACATTTTGCTCCGTAGAGCCACGGCCGATTGTTCCCGTCTCTCAGCGGGCGGCCGGGGCCCAGCGGGAACACTATGAGAAATTCTAGTGTCAAACGCCGGGGAATGAGATATTCAACGGTGGCGCTTAGCGCTCCACACTGATGTGATTTTGTCCATATAGACACCCGTGTTCCGTCTACAAACACGTATACCTAAACAGCCAGTACTAATGTCTGAGGATAGTTATTGTCACCTCCAGTAATATAACAATAAATTAATGAATACATAATTAAACAAATAATTCGGGTAAGGAAACAATTTCAGCAAATACCCTTCAGAAAGTTTGCGACAGTTATAATTACTGATTGTTGAGTTGTCAAAAATGTTAAAAAAGTTCATAATATCTACTTATATATAATAATCTCAATCAAAACATAGTTGTCAATGACAGTTAACTGTATTCGTCTTGAAAAACTTGCCTTTTTAGTATCCAGCAGTAGTCTGCAAGCAGACTTCGATTCCATTTCCCTGATGATATATTTCCATTGAAATGCCTTGGTAGAATCGCTCATCGTGCTTGTCGCTTTCAGCGCCCAGATTTTGAGGAAAAAAGTCGAAGTGTTATTCCAGAAATTGTATTTTAAGGGACATGTAACATCCCACAGCTTTATAATTCTGTAGGAGTTCGGACACCAGTTTTTCATCGTTCTTAGATTTTCTGTTACCAAGGAATTCAGTTTCGGGCCTTTTGAAACGATGTTCATGCAGCCCTTGCTACACCATTCAAATTTGGCTCAAAGTTATGATTCTTCATAATCTCTTTTATTTCGTGTCCTACAAACGTACCCTCCTTTGCTTTCGCAGCACTGATCCTAGGGAATTTGTACAGGGAACCTGAATCGCTTTTATCCATTGCTTTCTGGAAATTTTTCATCATTCCGAGTTTTATACGTAATGGAGAAAGATATACGTGTCCAAAATTTACAAGTAGTTCCGAAGTTATATTTTTGCACAGGTATCAGATGAATAGGCCAGTGCTTCTTCACAATATAATTTATGCGATTTTTCCTATTCCACTCGCATAGAAGTCAGCAAAATTTTGTATATCTTTGTTGGAGATCTAGTTTCATCAAGTTTCATGATGTCATACGTCTCTTTCATAAGGTATGCATAGGCCAAAGGAATCGCTGGTTTTTCATTTCAAATATGAATAAGCATTCCATTTAAGTTGAGTTTAGGGGAATCTGAAAACAAGTTCAATTCCTTAGGATCATGATAATCTCTCAACTCAGTAATGCATCAACATCAGTTCAATAGACTGACTTCTTCGGAGAAAAGACATCGGAGGCCTTGTTCCCGTCAACGATAATGGTAATGGTGGATCCCTTCTGAAGGAAGTTCCAACCCTTTAATTGGGACGCCAACAATTCGGTCTGATTTTTTGACAAGTTTAGATCAAGATCTAGGTCATTGAGTTTCCACTGATTGATTCCATTCTGCTGACGTTCCACCGAAATGTGGGCCTTTCTCCTTTTCGGTACTACTCGCGTTTAAATCTTAATCGCCACAGGAATGTAAACTCGGAATGTAACTCTAATTTTCCGGTGGCGCTGGTTAAAAGCCTAAACCAAAAACTTAATTGAGGATGACTCCAAAGATTATACGCTCAAGGCCTAAGGACTAAGAGACACCATACAAAAAGGCGCAACAAATAAAAACAAGTCGCATAATTTAATATGTTAAACAGACTCTGTCGATCATGAACGAAACGCATCGTGTTCAATATTATTTGTTTTTATAAGTCTTCAAATCGTAATATAACTTTAACATGAACCTGGTTTGCGCATGTTATGGAATGAAAGTTGATGGGCGGGATAACAAAGCCCTAGAGTAGAATTTCGTAGCAACCAGGGAAAAGGAATACCAAAAGCAAGATTATCTATTAGGAAATAATGTTGTTGAGCCTTATAAGTAATAAGAAGTAACAGACTCCGATCACTGTAGAGCAATGCGATGATTACTCTCTAAAAAGCATTAATTGTCAACAAGCGTACTTCGTAATAATCAGTCACCCGTCATCATCGTCACGATCATCATCATCATCCAAAGGGTGAAAATGTACCGTCCGAAATTCTACTTAATAATTGGATATGTCTGAAAATGTGTTCAAAGAATTTTGCTTTGCAGCGTCGTGCACAAACATAGATATGACAACAAGGGCGACCGCGTGACACAGGAGAGACGCTCAGGACCACGCGCTCGCCGACAGGATGTGACGTAGTGGGAAAGCCCAGACTGAAAGGGCGCTGCGAGCCTGGCTAGGGCGCTGCGACGCTCCACCGGCCACCTTTTCGCTTCAGGCGGTCCACTTGTGCAATTCAGAGGCAGCCGCCCGGTGGGGGGCTCAGACCGCGGGTGCGGAGGCTACGGGCCGGCAATGTATTTGTCGTGAGGCAGTGAGACTCGAGTGAGGAGGCGCGTAGGAATTCTGCGGTGTTTCACACGAGTGGGTTCATTTGATAGTTAAGTAGAGGTGTGTTAGCCACAGAATTTATATCACTCCTAATAGTGGGGTCGATTTATTTCGTTAATGAACGTTTGTACATAAGGTTTATTCGGTAGTGGATTTAATCATTACTAAACCAGCAATAAGTTAACCCACTCTCGTATGTGTATAACTGCAACCTGCATGACGCCACACTTTCCTCTGCCAAATTGTTCTTAGTACGGATCTCTTCACTTTCACTTTTTCTAAAATTACATAATTAGAATTTTCTAACCCATAAGGAAAACAATTGGTGACAGCCGGTCACAAACAATTGGAAAACAGCCGCTAGCCGCAGCACGGGCGTTAACCCCGGGTTAACAAAAGCCGATCGGCTCCGCCATGCTCCGCCGCGGGCCCCGTCACACACGACCGCTGGTGCCCCGTCCTTCTGCACTCACCGGATTAAATGCGAAACCACTTCCACATCTCTGGCATTCACGTTTCGTTCTATTAAGCAGTGACGGCTCATTGGTGACATTGCATTGAAGTGCTGTTCCCAAGTTGGAAACCTTAGAACATTTGTATTGCTTACGTTTTCTAAACGTTTTCTTCTTTGCCCCACTACGTGAGTAATGTATGATTTTCCGGTCGTGTGGCTACATTTATTAATAATATATTCATTGTCACATTTTGTGCGCAACTGCGGAAAGCTTTTGAAACAATTACACTTTCGAGAAACAATACGCGAAGTGTTTAAATTCAAATTATAAACTTGATCCGCTACAAGATCACAAAAGTTCGGAAATAGATCTCTGGTACGATTATTAATGAAGAGCGAAGGAAAGAAACATACGAAGGGCATTGAAAAAAGTTGCCGGAATTGCCTTGCCGCTGCCAAACTAGCGATAAGACAGGGTCCACATTTGTGTGTTAGGGGGCTGGGCATGTTCGCACGCGGGCGAAAATTGGTCTGGATGTATTTCAGTGCGCAGTGATGTCACATGGAGGTGAGTGGTAGTAGGTCGGACGTAAAGTTGCAGTTCGAACAGCGTGCGAATCTAAAGTCCAAGTGCAGAACTGGGAAAATCGACCTCAGCACACACACTGTCGGCCCTGCTATACAGTGGCCTGGGCAGTACTGTAACTGAAAATGCATGTGTGCACGTTTTGGAGAGTTTGCATGATGCGGTTCGAAGGACGCGACGGGCCAAGTGGACAACGAAAGGGTCGGGCATCTGCATCAGAGTAACGCGTGAAACCACACACAAAAGAAGCCTTCTACCGCTAATTCCAGCAAGGGCAGGAACGAAGGAGCAACTGTAAGGGTGCGCAACGGTCCTACGTCGAAGGTGATTAGCTTTCTATTGCCATAGGTTTTAACTTTAAGAAGCTGAGTCACAATTTCGGGAACTTTTTGAACGCCCCTCGTAATTGACCATTCGGAATATCCACGTAGTTTATTAGACGAAATACGCTTAGAATTGTCTTAAGAGCTTAGTTTCCAAGTTTCGACGTTTTTATTTATTTATTTATTTATTGTCAAAAAATCAGTAAAAACTGTACATGACTGTTTCCTCCCCGGCACACCCTGTATATATACATAGAATGACATGTAACAGTCCTGCGACCCATCCATGGCACCACGTGCGGGCGCTTGCCGATGCAGCCCGGTCATTTGCCACGCCCCCCCCACCCCGCCTCTCTCAATCCACAGCGGCGCGCGCCTAGGACTGCCTTAGTCTTGCCCGAGCCACGCCCACCTGCAGCCCCTCCCGGGGGAAGACTGTGTCCAAAATAAATCCATGATGTCGTCTCGGGCTGATGCGAGCGCCGGCCTCTACAGCCCCCGCGTTCCAGTGGATTTCCCCAGCACCACTGGCAGAAAGAACCTCTAAGGTCCTCATTCACAATGCGAACTTAAACGTGATGTAATGCTGTAAACGTAGCTGTAAAATTTACATGGAAAAATAAACTTTCACAATGACGAACGTAATATGGAATCTAAGATCCGCCTGAACCAATCAGAATTAACTTGATCTATTCGTTTCTAACACGTTGAAAGGATTTTTCCGCCATGGTTTCTAGCGTTTTTCTCGACATTCCTATCGATTTGTCTATATATATATATACGCGAGTGGCTGTTGTAGTAGTGCTCACATTTCTTTCATATTATAAACAAAAATCTCTTGTACCTAATTCACGAGTAATTCGTCGAACATAATTAGTTTATTCGCTCATATCAGGTTAAAGTCACAATAAAAATTGTCAAAATTCTTACATTTAATTCACTACACGCATCAAAACGCTTCGTGAAGTAGTTCTTACATTACAATAACAATGACATAACCACAAACTACCTGAACACAATCTGAAATCGAACTTCCATGCTGCTCTCTGATTGGTCTTCGGTAGAATTCCGACGAAACTTAACGTAAAAGCTTGGAGCTTGTGAACTCTTAATGTTTACGGTTCTTACGTCTAACGGTTACGTCAAAGCATTGTGAATGGTCTCGCTTAGTAACTCATTTCTAAGTTTTGCGGCTACGTTACGTTTACGTTTAAGTTTGCATTGTGAATGAGGCCTTACAGCCTATCGCACGTCCGCTGTGATGGGGTTAGGTAAGAAGGCGCATCCCACATCGTATCACTGTCTCTTTGCGACCGAAGTTTCGAGATATTCCGTATTCAACAAATCCAAACCCACCCCTCCTGAACATGTGGTGAAAGCATGTTGCAGAAGAAGGAGGGGATTTGCGAAGGGAGTGTGTGCTCCAGGAGCCAAGCGGATAAGAGAGAAAAGGTTTGGCTGAGCTTCAGCAACGACCAGTCAGAAACGTTGTTTTTTTCATTCATGAATATGTAGGCCATATACACTACGTAGTATAGAGCAAGTTATGTACAGCTGCGGAAAATTGATTTCAAGGTTTCGACGGAAATACACGTTTTAGTGTCCTCTGCTGCCGAAAAAGTGATGGTGTTTTTTTTAATTTCGTCCGTCAGTTTTTCGTTGTTGGTTAGGAATTTTTGAAAATTGCGAAAATTGCATTTTTTCAGCGTCTTTCGGCAATTACAATATAGAAATGGGAGATTTTGTTTCAAATGAATTTTGTTTTCCGCAATTACTTCTTTCATTAACGTCGTGTAGATTTTTTCGAAATGTTTGTAATTTACGATCCGTTTTGAATGAAATATGGATGCTTGATCCGCGGCATTAGAAGCAGTGAACGAGGCCTCGTGTAATAGTGATATCCTGACCGAAGCGGCCGAGGGGCCAAGGAGCATATACGTGCATGCCTTGGTACAGCACCCCTCTCACTTGTACTTTATTGCGGGACAAGCCCCGGGGGTGAATACCGAGGCGGTGTGAGTACCTAGGCGGTGTGAGCACCTATGCGGTGTGAGCACCTAGGCGGCGTGAGTACCTAGGCGGTGTGAGTACCTAGGCGGTGTGAGTACCTAGGCGGTGTGAGTACCTAGGCGGTGTGAGCACCTAGGCGGTGTGAGCACCTAGGCGGTGTGAGCACCTAGGCGGTGTGAGTACATAGGCGGTGTGAGTACATAGGTGGTGTGAGCACCTAGGCGGTGTGAGTACCTAGGTGGGCCAAGGAGCAGCCAAACAACCGATTAGTGCGAGTGAGGTGTGGCCTGCAGCGGAGTGGGGCTAGTGGCTCCGGGCACTGCAATTGCGCGAATCCGCCGCCGATCTGCGCCCTCGCGGAGCTCACGGATGGCTCTGCCGTCTGAGTGCCAGCACTTGGTCTGCAGCACTTGATACCGAATGTAGGCAACCACCATCGGCCAAGTAACATGCCGATCTTACATTAGATAAGCCACTGTCCATCTATAAATGACTCTAGAAAAACAAAAGACGTCAGTTAACAGTTGCCATTTGCTTTTTATAACAATAGTTAAGGAAGAAATAAATGACAGGTTTTTAAAGAAATGTAAGTAAATGGGTGTACATGCATTATTGTTCATGTAAAGTGAGCTGGAGTTAATAAATATTACCATCTGCCAATGAGTGTTGAAAGTAAGTAATTTTTAATGCATGAACACCCTACTTCATCTCCAAACCAGAGCTGCCAAAATTTCTGAGGTCTCCAGGGCCGGTGCCACGATGCCAAATCCAGCACGTCACTTTGCGGCCAATATCTGTGCCTACGCAGTTTGAGTCTTGACGTGTGAAATATGCATGCGACCATGCTGGGTTCACTATAATATACTTTCATTATATAAACTCAACTCTAGTCTCTGACTGCAAAATAATTAGGTGAATTATGAAAAATATATTTCGTACAGGGCGATGGCGATGACGAGGGCAAGGGTGGGGCGATGGTGATTGCGAGGGCCAGGGGAGAGGGCGGGGGCGAGGGCGGGGGCGAGGGCGAGGGCGGGGGCGAGGGCGAGGGCGAGGGCGGGGGCGAGGGCGGGAGCGAGGCGAGGGCGAGGGTGGGGGCGAGGGCGAGGGGAGGGCGGGGGCGGTGGCGAGGGCGGGCGCGGGGGCGAGGGCGGGGGGCGGGGGTGGGGGCGAGGGCGAGGGCGGGGGCGAGGGCGAGGAGAGGGCGGGGGCGGGGGAGGGGGCGAGGGCGGAGGCGAGGGCGGGGGCGAGGGCGGGGGTGAGGGCGAGGGCGGGGGCGAGGGCCGGGGGCGAGGGCGGGGTGAAGGCGGGGACGGGGGAGGGGGGAGGGCGGGGGGCGAGGGGCGGGGGTGAGGGCGAGGGCGGGGGCGAGGGCGGGGGCGAGGGCGGGGTGAAGGCGGGGACGGGGGAGGGGGCGAGGGCGGGGGCGAGGGCGGGGGCGAGGGTGGGGGCGAGGGCGGGGGCGGGACTAGGGCGGGGGCGGGGACAGCGGCAAGGCAGGGCGAGCGCGGGGGGCGAGGGCGGGGGCGAGGGCGAGGGCGAGGGCGGGTGGCGAGGGCGGGCGCGGGGGCGAGGGCGGGGGCGAGGCGAGGGCGAGGGCGAGGGCGGGGGCGAGGGCGGGGGCGAGGGCGAGGGCGAGGGCGGGGGCGGGGCGGGGGCGAGGGCGGGGGCGAGGGCGGGGGCGAGGGCGAGGGGCGAGGGCGGTGGCGAGGGCGGGGCGCAGGGGCGAGGGCGGGAGCGAGGGCGGGGCGAGGGCGGGGGCGAGGGCGGGGGCGGGGGCGGGGGTGGGGACAGCGGGCAAGTGCAGGGGCGAGCGCGGGGGGCGATGGCTTGGTCGGAGGCGGGGCCGGGCGATGGGCCGATGTTTTCCACTTAGGCTCCGCCCCTCTAAGCCGCCGCCACGCGCTCTCACGGAGCTTCCCCGAATCCTCAGCTCAGAGGCGACCACTCGGCTTGCCCTCGCTGACCTTCGCAGAGCCCCCGTCTGCCGTCGCATCTCCACGCCACCGTTCGCATCGGCGATTCGCGTTCGCCTTTTGCAAATCGCTCCACGACCTAACAGTGTTTCTGGTCTAGGTTGTCAGACGACGGCTGATGATTCCACCATCGTTGGCTTACGTACGTCCTGCTCTGCCTCGCTCGTTAAACATACTTCCTTCTGCATTGGCGAATGTCTTAATCCCGCTCATTTCAACATTTTCTCTCGGATCCATCATCAACCCCACGCATCCAGTCAGCGGCTCAACCATTTTTACCCCTTTTTCCAGTGGAGATGCTCATCGCTTTGAGTGACTGATGTTTCCGAGCACGTCAACTGCTATGGTCATAATCCCTTTAGTTTAGTGAATGTTTTTACCCTAGGCAGGGGCGATGATTCCTTGATGCAATGGAGAGATCCAGCATCAACCTACAATCGCCTTGCGGGGAATTCCCTTTAAAACCCCCTAACTCCTCTTACGACATGTGTGCGAGTGTAATGTATTGTGTAAGTGTATAGAGAGAAGAAGACATGTTCAACGAAGAGGAAAGATCGTGCGCGGTCCGTGCCCAATTTTTAGGTTTCTGCTTCGGCTGGCTATTGAATCATAGAAACCACGAAAAGCCAAAACAGAACAGCTGGCCTCAGATGTTCCTCAAGACCAGTGGTGTCAAGGTCTTCTACTGGTGGCAGTGGCACGCCTCGCGGCGCCCGTGCCATGCCACGAGCTTCTCTGCGCCAGAAGCGTCGGGAGAGAAAACTATTAGAAACCCTGCCGTTTTACAACAGGGATGGCGTTGTCTCTGGTGCGGAGAAACGAACTGCGCGGAGGGGCGACTTCGTCAGTGGCACTCGTGCCACGGACTACCGTTCGTGGCATCGACCTTGACAACACTGCTCTAGACAGCGGCTGAATTCGACGTAGCTGTATAGAAGCTAGTGCGTTAAGTCCACCGCTATGGGGGCCGGAACCCTGGGTCCGCGAGAGTCGCTGGAGGGGACGGCGAGGGCGCCTGGCGCGGTCACATGCTCGAGGAACTCGTCCGCTTGGTCGCACGATGGCGCGCTGCGCGGGGCTTAATCCCGGGCCGGCAAGTTACGACGGCCGCGCGCAGTCAGGGCAAAGCCCGGCCCTCGACACGCCCCCCTACCCCCTACCCCACCGGGTTCTGCCTGGAACTGCCCCGCGGCGTAGCCTGCCTGGAAATTGTGAAGAAGCGCTCGAAGCCAGTAAATTCGTAATTCTTGAAAGTCTCCATTTTTTCCCGCTCGTTACTTACTTGCAGAGAACCTTTCATCCAGTTACTCGCCTCTCTTGAGGAGGATGCTTATCGCACTTCCCTTTCAAAGGCGCTCTTCAACAAATATTTTCTCATCTAGGGTGGGTTATTTCGCTGGTAGAGAATTGTGATAAAAATATAGCTCGCAGTCATAAAGCTTTATGTGGGAAACATGTTGTTCAGAAATGTTTTACTACGCTCAAATGTGAAATTTTTTGCAATTAGTTAATTGGAAACAGATGTTTTATGTATATATTAGATACCTCAGAACGCCAAAGCTATTTTTTTAATGGAAATGTTATTTGTATTACAATATGTTCTGCAATTTTTTTTAGTTTCTGAAATTTTCTTTTACGACCGCTGAATGGTTTTTATTTTCATCAAACGGTATTCTATATTCTGGATTTTGTTTCATTATTAACTCTCGTGTGCATGGACACTGCACAATAGTTTTTAACTCAGATTATTTGCATTTAGTAACATATGCTTTTCATAAGTAAATCTCTTTTGAAATTTATATTTATGGATAATTAATTACGTTATTAAACATTGCTAGCTAAAGGCTAACGATTAAATGACGCAAAAGAAAAACTGTAGAAGGTACAACAGAAAATACTACTATGAATAAATGGAATGCTATGAATTAAATGGAAAATCGGAAATCCCGAAAATTTGTTTCATATGGCTCAATATATATTCTCTAAAACTAATCAAATCAAGTCAGTTAAACAATTCTGGAATTGCACAATAACTTTCTATCGTGAATACACAGTTCATTCATTGAGAAGAAGTGCACTAAAAATGTGTTTCTGAAAATGTAATTACTTTACGAAGATCTGTACTTACATGCAGTAGTGTATTTGTAGTATATTGCTTTTCAAGATAACCACGTTAACTTGAAAACGTAATGTACCGCGCTGAAAAGTTTCAAATAACTAACTTTCTTGTTAAAGAACATACATGTTAGACGGTTGCTGGACATTGTGTTTATATTGACATTTTTGCTTAAAAGTCAACTATCGAACGTTAAAAAAACACAATCTTTGCTTCGCTAACTGTAAAGTAAAAAAAATAAAAATTAAAAAAACAAAGAAAACCTTACTTTATAAACTAGTAATGTAGCAATACCAGTGGCAAGAAAAACATTTTTGTAGTTCGTCTTGAAAACGTCGTAATCAACGAATATCTATAGATAACAGTTCATGCTACTCATTTGAATGTATTATTAACAAACATTTAAAGAAAAAAAATCGAACCGTCTTTGGGAAAATGTCGTTTGAGTTTTTCTTGCATTTTTTAGCTACTTTTCACATAGTAGGAAATGGTGTGGCATTTACGATGCTATCATCGAAATCAATATTAGATGTAGGCTCCCCATCGTAACAGTTTATTGTGGCATAAAGCTTTTTCGGCCGCATTGCGGCCATCTTCAGTGCTACAAAAATAATAATAGTAATAATAATAATAATAATAATAATAATAATAATAATAAAATATCTAAATTACAAAAAATTTAAAAATTTTAAAGAATTAAAAACTTTTTACAGAATATTGTCAAGAATAGGTTTTTAAGAAAATGTAAAATGTGAAATGGACATATAAATTTTTTAAAAAATGACAAATGAAAATTAAATTAAATAAATGGAATCTATTACAAATAATATTATGAAGCAAACTGGAGTGAAAGAAAACTGGAAAAGTATAATAAATGGAAACATAATTTTGAATAAAAAATGTACATTTTGAAGAGAGGTGAAAATAGAAAATGAATAAATATGTAACTAAATAAATAAATGAATTAATAAAGGGGTTTTTACCACAGGGTTAAAACCCTGTGTTCTCCCCCTCCCTCCATTGAACGTTTCCTTTAAATAGAGTACAATGCCTTCGCCCTTCGCTGTCTTGTCTGGACTGAGGCCCACAGCCGCCTCTGATAGGTATGTCAGTTTGCTCACCTAAATTTATTAATTTATTAATTCATTTATTTATTTAGTTACATATTTATTCATTTTCTATTTTCACCTCTCTTCAAAATGTACATTTTTTATTCAAAATTATGTTTCCATTTATTATACTTTTCCAGTTTTCTTTCACTCCAGTTTGCTTCATAATATTATTTGTAATAGATTCCATTTATTTAATTTAATTTTCATTTGTCATTTTTTTAAAAATTTATATGTCCATTTCACATTTTACATTTTCTTAAAAACCTATTCTTGACAATATTCTGTAAAAAGTTTTTAATTCTTTAAAATTTTTAAAATTTTTTGTAATTTAGATATTTTATTAATATTATTATTATTATTATTATTATTATTATTATTATTATTATTATTATTATTATTATTATTACTATTATTATTATTTTTGTAGCACTGAAGATGGCCGCAATGCGGCCGAAAAAGCTTTATGCCACAATAAACTGTTACGATGGGGAGTCTACATCTAATATTACTTTTCACATACAACTTCTGAGATTTTCCGATACTTTATTACTTAAACTAACAAATGGAATAATATATATACACTGCCCGTAGTGTAAATATTAATGACGTGAGAGATATTTAAAAAAATGCATTTGTGTAAATTTTGAAGAATCAAAAGAATACACAAAGAATTTGGAAAGCGCTGTTTCGCGCTTTCGCCGCACTTTCATTCCTGCGACCGAAATTAATAGAAGGACCATAGTCATCAAATTTTTCTTGTATACGTGAATACGGTATGACATGATTGGAGATACACTCCTTCTAATTAGGTAAAAGTATCATTTTCTGGAAAGGCTAAATATTGATCTTAGCACTCAGTGATATGATTGAAATATGTTTTTATATAAGAACATTCGTCAGAAAATAACTTGAGCACTTGAATACATGTTGTGCTTGGAAGGTAAACAATAGTTATTTTGAAATCAAATTACAAAGTTATTCTGAAGAGGTAATTGACCGACTTTGCGTAAAACTACAAATCACCTTCCTTAACTTTGCTCAACATCCAGAGAGTTTTCTACATCGAGGTACAATTCGCTCGAGTTAATGCCAAGGATGTACAATTATGAGACTTTCGTGACTTTGCATTTGTTGCATCCACTTGATTTTTTAATCATTATACTGTGCTTTTGTAACTTTTGAAATGATGTTAGGAGTCGATCTTTAAATTGTGGCTACTAGCCCAAGCCATATTTAATTACGTGGTGCCATTTAATTAAAACCTATGAAGTTCAAAAATAGCTAATATTTATTATTTTAGTCTTAAATCTTTTACATGAGTGTCGGTTATCGTGATTTAAACTCACAAAAATATTAAGCAATACTTCTAATACAGAGTATTTGAGTACGATTGTTGTTAATTCATTCCTTTGTGTTAATTTATTCGTTCTCTTGTTTCACTTAATTGTCGTTTGCAACTTGTGATCCTGCCCTTTCCGCATTACCCATTCGTTCCTTCACGTTGGTACGTCACAGTAGCGGGTTCACGCCCGATAGTCACGTGTGACACGTCGCCCCCAACCGCTTAAAATTGTGAGGTGCTTACATCGATGCCGCAATGGCCACAACTTGCACATCACAATAATGATCTACCGTCATTTAGTTATAGAAAGTGTGCCATATTCTTGTTTATGATATTATAGTATCGTATATTTTGTATCCTGATTGGTTTACGTGTTAATTGCAAGTGTCCCCAAGAATGGGAGAAAAAAGTCCAGGAAACGTCCTATCTTATATATATTTTAATTCATTGTTGTAACTTTCCATTTTGTCGATTTCATTAAGTGAGAAAACTATCCAATAAATTGATTTCATAAAATGAAGAAAAGTTTTATTCTTCACATATTCATGGATGTGAATCACAATCTGCGAACGACTGTTAAGTGAATCAAGGGACTAAATCAATACAAAGGAATGAGTTTACAGCAACCGTACTCGGTATTAGATGATATTTATTATTACTTTCGTGAGTCTGAATTCATTAAATCAAGATTCATATAACTCATATTACAAAGTTATGACTAAAATAATGAAACGTTTGCCATTTTTTAAAAATTCATAGATTTTTAATGAAAATGCACCACGTGATTTAATGTAAAACGTCGATAGTTTGGACAATAGCCATAATTTAAACATTATTTCAACATCATTGTCTAATCTTATGTGAACATTTTACACTTTACGTGTGAAATTAGATTCTGTTAATGAAAGAATGTGACTTCATAAAATTGTTTGATAAACGTTTACAAAGTGTGTTTGTACTATTCCTAATATCTCATTTCAATTTAATCTTAAAATCCGTAAATTTAAGGAAATGTGCAATAAAGTGTTTTTATCCAACCTGTACTCAACTCATAGTCACAATTAGTTTGTTAGTAGAAATACTTTAAATACAACGTTTATTTCGTTTCATACTTTATGTGTACTTAAAAAGAGAATCATAGATGATTGGCACTATGTCCTGTAGGATAGTTATTTGATTTTCGTTGCAGTTGCGAATGACCGACCCTCCTTCAGCTTCTAGATAGAGCCCTGTCCATCCTTTCCAAAGAAAATGCAGGTTGTGACGTGAGGGAATAAGAAACGGTGCTAATGGTTTGAAGGGCTCTTCCTCTTCTGCACTAAGGCCAGTTAGTCGAAAGAGAGAGTGCCAGTATCGTTGTTCTTCGATGCTTCCAGAATGGTTCTTGATTTAATTGGAACATGAAAGCCTACCTACCCTTCCACACCGACGGTATTGCAAGTTAGCGAATCAAAGCAGATGCCTTTTTAAAGGATTTAAAATTTTAAAAAATATATCGGTGAAGAAGCAAGTACTGCTGTAATAGGTGCAGTTTACTCTCCCTGCAGTTCCTGAAGCCACCCGTCCCAGTCCCCGTCCCAGTCCCCGTCCCAGTCCCCACCCCAGTCCCTGTCCCAGTCCCCGTCCCAGTCCCCGCCCCAATCCCAGTCCCCGTCCCAGTCCCCGCCCCAATCCCAGTCCCCATCCCTGTCCCAGTCCCCATCCCTGTCCCAGTCTCCATCCCAGTCCCCGTCCCAGTGTCAGTCCCTGTCCCCGTCCCAGTGCCAGTCCCAGTCCCCGTCCCAGTCCCCACCACAGTCCCTGTCCCAGTCCCCGTCCCAATCCCAGTCCCCATCCCTGTCCCAGTCCCCATCCCTGTCCCAGTCTCCATCCCAGTCCCCGTCCCAGTGTCAGTCCCTGCCCCCGTCCCAGTGCCAGTCCCAGTCCCCGTCCCAGTTCCCATCCCAGTCCCCGTCCCAGTCCCAGTCTCAGCCCCTGTCCCAGCCCCGGTCCCCGTCCCCGTCCCAGTCTCTGTCCCCGTCCCAGTCCCCGTTCCAGTCCCAGTCCCCGTTCCAGTCCCAGTCCCCGTCCCAGTCTCACCCCCTGTCCCAGTCCCCGTCCCAGTCCCAGTCTCAGCCCCGGTCCTCGTAACAGTCCCAGTCCCCGCCCCAGTCCCCGTCTCAGTCCCCGTCCCAGTCCCCGTCTCAGTCTCCGTCCCAGTCCCCGCCCCAGTCCCCGTCCCAGTCTTCGTCTCAGTCCCCGTCCCAATCCCCGTCCCAGTCCCCGTCCTCGTCCCCGTCCCAGTCCCCGTCCCAGTCCTCGTCCCAGTCCTCGACCCAGTCCCATCCACGGTCCTCGTAACAGTCCCCGTCCCAGTCTCAGCCCCTGTCCCCGTCCCAGGCCCCGTCCCAGCCCCGGTCCTCCTAACAGTCCCAGTCCCCGTGTCCGTCGGGATGACGCCTCGTCCCCCCGCCCCTCACGCTAATGAAAGAGGCGTAATTGGTGCGCGTCCTCCACTAGAGGGCGCAGCGGCGGCCGTCGTAATGGAGCGCAGGTCGATCGCGCCAATCGATATGAATTCCAACTGCGCCGCTCCCCACGCCACCCGTTAACTGACAGCCCCGCTGCTGCGTCCGCGGGGCGAAAGTGCCCACGCAACTGTGTGTAGTAAACGCTTAAAACCTGAGTTAAAGAGGCATTTTCTGACAACTTCAGAATCAAGTCTTTTACATCTAAAACAGCACTGAAAAAGGCCACGACTGAATGAATATGTTATAAGTTTCCGTTATTGATTCGACTCATTCCGTGGGCGTATTGTTCAGTCTCTTGTCTAATTGACATGACGCGAATTAAATGGGATGCATTAATTGGCAAACACGAATTTGTTTTGACTTACTGTTTTGTGCTTAAATAGGTTTATTAATAATACGGAATAAAAATTTCAAGTAAGTAAAACTTAGACTTCTGTCACTATTTTAAACATTTTAATTTTCTGCACAGACATTTCTTTTCTTACATAGATATATACAGAGTCTTTAGCGTATCTCGCAACCCATGACCGGTAGCGCCTGTTCTTGTTTTGGCAGTTTGGCAACCGCGTGTCTGCCTCCTTTCAATACAGCCGTGGCTGGCATGTCGAGACAGAAGAGGAAGTGAGCTGCGCGTCATAATCTGCAACACTTTCCTGTTTCTGTGTTTTCCTATTCAAGGGCTTCGGCGGGCAGGTACCCGGCTCACACACCAGAATATTTTCGCACTGCGCAGGGTGGGTGGGGTGGGCTGGGCTGGGCTGGGCTGAGGCATGAGCCAGCAAACAAAATGTCTCTTCAGGCGATTCAGTCCAGTATGCTTAAGAAACAGAACAATAACACTGAAGATAGGGAGGGAAGTTATGACTAATTTATCGATTTATTAACAGCAACGTAACAATAATTATTATTTAATGAGCGCCGGCTCACAGAGAAATCACAAAGATATCTCGTGAAACATCACCGCCAAGCTGTTCATTATTTATAACAATAACTGTTTATTATTGAACCTGGAAATTATTTACTTTTATTTTTATATACTTATTTATTTTATTTTCATGTCGCATCAACTACAAAGGTTATGAGCAAGCTGGAAATTTAACAAATAGGGGAATCTTAATAAAATTAATAAATATTAATAAAATAAACCTCCTGAATTTCTCCTCCTTTCCTTTCTCCTTGTGTTGGGAACTGGCATTTCCGGAAAATTTTATTGAAACATTTCCTGACTACGGAAGATTTAGTGCCGAAGTAAACTTCCACCGAAAATACATGTTGATCCTTCGTCAACATTTTCGAAACGATTCTTCTTTCCTAATAGTGAGTTCCTACGATTATGAATGAACAGTGATTGAATGGCTGCCCAAGCACAGAATAAGTGCTTGCTCTTTCTTTCAACTAAAATAGCCCAGTTCTCCTACCCCAAAATCTACGACGGAGAGTGGGTCGTGAGAAGTGAAAGGGAAGCCAAAGGTATTTCACACGTTGCCAAATTGCCAAAACAAGAGGTTGTGCTCTCAGGTATGGGTTGCGAGTTAGACTAAAGACACGGTATATATTGAAATGTACCAACAATGTCTCGTCATAAATTATTACGAGATCGTGCCGTTTTAACTGACATCATTTACCTTAGGACTGTTATATTCGTGACCTGTTCCGAATTTATAGAAAAATTTTGGGCGCCAGTAACAGGTTACGATAATTGATAATTAAAACCAATGCTTCCACAGCTAATTTTAACGAATGGATAAATGTCCGGCTAGCTGGGTCAATGGGTCACGTAATGGATAATCGCTATCGCCTAGATAGCCGATTATTTGATCTGCCAACTATACAGTATGGCGAGGAATCTGAAAGGAAATAATTATATATCTCTAACTACTTAATAGTTGTGATTGACCAAATGAAAATCATCTTTTCATTTCCAAAAGAAAAATTTAACAATTTATTGACTTCTATTGACAATTGTTCTGCCTTTAGGTCATGACCTCGTTTTAAAATAAAACCTTTGTACTGCAGTACTTATCTATACGTGATCTTGACCGACGGCGCCCCGCAGTATCTTCTCACTTGAATGCTGATAATCCCAAGTCCAATTTCTCTCTTCTAATCTTGCGACGCTGCCGACGAATCCAGCCTCACTGCCTAGAATATCTACCGGTTCTTACTTGATATTCACAGTTCCTAGTTCTCCCCAACTACGTGGTAAAAACGTCAAAGTCCAAAACCGCAATATAAAAAATTTTCAAAGTCCTAAGCGAATTTAACTGCTGCACATCAACTTTGAGTCCGAAAACTATTGATTCTCACGTCAAACTTACAAGTCCCACTCCCCTAATATTAAACTCGCGAGAGATCTGTACCCAGCGATCTGTATCCATATCATGGTCTCTATCAGAATGGCATTTACTCCTCCGTTTTTCGCCCTCAACGCCACGGTATCCATCCTTCATTCTTATTTTTTTTTTAAACAAAACGACAAACTTCGACAGTCTATTCTCAGGAGTTGACAGTCTATTCTCCCTTAGCCAATCCATCCATTTCTTACCAAATCAAGTAGCCACGCCCTCGATAGTCATTCCTTTCTAGACCAATCCCAAATTATCTTATATGTCTTTCTAGCCAGCACCCCCACCAATTCAAGGCCTGAATGCAGTTTATTGACCTTGCCAACCACTACGCCGGCGTTGCTAAGGCTGTATATTGCCATTTGCAGACCCTTTTAACCCAACCCATTTACAGCAAATGTTACTGTCAAAATATATAATATATTGGTTTATCCATATATATATATATATATATATATATATATATAAATTGTACACATATATATGTACAATTTATGGTTACAAAATATCGAAATGTTCCTTTTCTCCTTTTCGGTTTTTAGAAAATTTGTAGCAATAGTGCTATTGCACTTACATAATTTTTTCCAATAATGTCATCTTAGGGATGATATTTTGGTCTCTGGAATGATATACGCTTTTTGCATATCGGCGCATAAAACGTTATTAAATTACCACATGAGAAGTATAGTGTGAAGTGTAAAAAGAATTTTCCACTTGTTCTTATAAATGAAAGCTGTACCGAACTGTGAGGAATTGTGAGTGCAAAATTTCCAAAAAGTCACATCCTCTTGGTAAGCATTTGTTCGATTTGAAGTGTCCCATCTATCACTGATGTATAAAATTCTTATATTTTAAATATTATAAATTGAATTCAGGACCGTGGAGGGCAAGTCAATAACGACATTTAATACGCAAGTTTTCTTTTTTATATCAACGATATTTCAATTTCGTGGGTGCTAAACGCCCCTTTTTTCAGATACTAGGAAATACATCAACATTTTAAATTAATTTTCTTAATAAATATAATTAATATCTGATAATATATTATATTTGTATAATATTATAATGAATTTAATGTTGTAATATAATAACTATTTAATATATTGTACAATAATATAAAAATATTCATTAGTATATTTACACTTCATGCATCCACATCATGGTGCATTATGAGAATATACAGTTAGCAGCACGCCCTGCCCATATAATTGGAAACAAATTTCATATTGCGTCATCACGTGACTGGTTTGGTAAGCGTTAGAAGACTCGTAAATACAATCGCTAATTCTGATGAATTAGCGATTTCTGTTATCACTTAAGCGTAACGGAGTTCAGGCTCCAAAGGCTCAATAACGTGTTAAATAGCGTTTACGCTAAGATGTATCATGCTGTGCAAAAATGATATCCGTGAATTCTTGTTAGTTAACTTAGGAATTCCTAGCCTTTTGTCTTTCATCGACCCCTCTTAACGAATAGGTTTGCTTCGTGGACATCTTTACATTTCTCGATAATTTTCAGCATCCATGATCATCACACAAAGAAATTCCTATAAATGCCTAAAAGATGACAGTTTCATTTTCCAATAATCTCGTAAATATCGTACTTTTTCAATATTCGAAGACGCTTCCGTTTTTCTAGTGGCTGAGTTTTTAACCTTCGTTGAATTGCAATGGTCACAAAATGTTGCCTGTGTTTTAAGGGCTGGTCATATTACGTACCTTCAGGGTGTTTGCCGGAGAGTACTTTCTTGAACGATAGAGTATCGTTGTTAATGCAGACTTATAATTTTTTGAATTTTCTAAATATCCTAATTCCTAAGGATGAAGGACGGATACGAAAAGAGAGGAGCCAATTTGTAACTGATAATCATATGTTTTGTTGCTATATATCAGAAAAAAGTTAAGTTCAAAAATATTTGTTGGTAATCATTGGGATCAACTATCCTGGCCAGACGTCGGTTCATTTTCGGCTATTGATGCCCCCAATCGACCCTAATCTTCGCTGACACCCCTCAAAACGTCATCGACTCCCAGAGGGTCTATATCAACTCCTTTTGGAATCCTTGAGTTAACTTGCGCAGCGCGATGAGTCACTGAATGCGAAGTTGTGCGGAGGCCTAGTCGTGTGGGAGATCTGGTTATGTGGAGGCCTGGTCGTCTGGAGGCCCGGTCTTGTGGAGGCTGGGTCGTATGGAAGCCTTGTCCGTGTAGAAGCCCGGTCATGTGGAGGCTGGTCGTGTGGAGGCTGGTCGTTTGGAGGCCCGGTCGTTTGGAGGCCCGGTCGTGTGGAGGCCTGATCGTATGAAAGTCTGGTCGTATTACGCCCCATTAGCGTAGAGGTGTCGCGTAGGTATAGTGTCGTGTGGAGGGCAGGTCGTGTGGAGGCTGGTCGTTTGGAGGCCTGGTTATGTGGACGCCGGCTGGTGTAGCGGCCTGGTTGTCCGGGGGTCGTGGCAACGGAGGGACGGAGCGTATGTGAACGATTGCGTCGCGGCGCTTCTGAATTCCTTCCAGGAACGAAAAATGTTTTCAGTCGCGGCGCCGCGTCGCTGCCCCTGGATGACGATCTCTTTGTGCTCTGCAAAGCGCTGCTTGCGACCGGGCGACGCTACGCGTTGTCGCAGGCTGTAATTGAGGCTCGGTTATGCGGGGGCTTCGAACATAAAGCCATTTGTGGGGAAGAGCTTTTTTTTACTTTATCAATTCAAACTGTTCAGCCCAGGCTTTACATGACGTGTTGAAGGAAAAGGATAAAAAAGGATATTTGACATAATAATTTCAATGCAGTTCACCGTTCATTTAGGTCGCGCTTATGCCTTTAGAGATGTAGTTGACGTAACTGTTTCTGTTTAATTTGTTTTGGCGGAGGGAGAGGAAGTGCGGGTTTTAGGAAAATGTTTCTGTTGCGTCATTGCTTCGCGTGAGAATTTCCAGGAACGAGTTCACGCTCAGCGGTTCTGCAGTTATTTCCCTCTCCTGAAAAACATTCCCTTCTCCCTGTAAATCTCTAATGACATAGTAGGGACGGTTGTCACCATCCATGAGTTTTCTGTCTCTTTTTTTTTTCGTCAAATACTTTGAATCGGAAATATTGTAATGAAGGAACCTAATAAATGTGGCGCATTCGTAGATACAGTCCTATGTAGAATCATATTATTCGTGTAGGATCAGAAAAAAAAGTAATGTTCTCGTATGAGTTCCAATTAGCAATTACGAGGATGATCCAACAGTCTAAATTCGCCCTGCATAAGGCAGGCAATCAAGGACAGGAAAATCAGTTCTTTGTGGGCCGCAAAAATGTTGTCGAAAATTGTGCCGCAAAAATGTCATATGAAACTACTAGTCCTACAACACGTATTTTCTCGTATTTTTGTAACTTTGGTAATTTTCAAAAAATCAGAGAGGCCAATAAAAAATAAAACTGCGTTATTTTCTAGAGGTTTTGATCAGTTACGGAACCAAAATTGACTACTACGATCGTAATAAGTAGGAAGTTGTGTGATAGATAACATACGAAGATCGTAGTTAATATACGAAAGTGACTATAAAGGCTAACTAAAAAACGGAGAAACAACGTTTGAATTCTGATAATAAATTGCGTCATTCCTGGCTCCAATATCGTTCTTCCTACTCGTAGACCCAAGACACTACGTACCCGTAACGGGTCCAACCGCTGTTCTCGCGACTTGTTTCGCTGGCGCACGAGGAGCGGGGAAAGGCGGAGGGCTCCTTGAGCGCGGGGCCGGACCTCCTGCCCGCCGCCATTTGCATTTTACACCCCCGCGGCGGCGGCGACGGCGGGCGCGGCTGTTTACGAGCTGTTCTTCTTACCGCCGCGCTGAGCTTGTAAAGTTTACAGCGCCTAAACGCGTCCCGGGTCTGTAAGTTCCGGACGCGGCGGTCTCGGGCGACAGTTCTACCTCCGCCCCCGCCCGCCCCCGCCCCCGCCCCCGCTGTGCGATCGGGCCAACCTTGTTAACGCGAACCGCCGCCCCCGCCGGACGCTCGCGCAAATCAGCGGGGTTACGGCGAGCCCCCTCGCCGCCCCCGCCCCGCCCCGCCCCGCCCCGCCCGGCCCCGCCACGCCCCCTCCCGCCCAGGAGATCGCCTTGTGCCTGTCCCGCCCCGCCTTCGCCACGCCTCCGAGCCCAACCCTTCCCCGCCCCCATCCCTCTCCCACTCCGCCTCCGTCCCCGCCCTCGCACTGCCCTGTCCCGATCTGCCCCCACCTGAAACTCGCCTGCGCACCACCCCCGAGCCCCGCCCGCTCCGCTCCTAGTCCGCCCCCGCCCTCACCCTCGCCCAGGAGATCGCCTTGTGCCTGTCCCGCCCCGCCCCCCGAGCCCAACCCTTCCCCGCCCCCGCCCTCGCCCTTTCCCGCCCAGTTCAACCCTGCCATCGCTCCCGCCCCCGCCCTCGCCCTGTCCCCGACCTGCCCCCGCCTCAAAGTCGCCCCGACCCAGCCCCGTCACGCCTCCGTTCCTCCCCCAGCCCAACCCGTCCGGCTCCTAGTCCTCACCCTCGCACCCACCCTTCCCTGCCCCCGCTCTGCCCCTGCCCCGCCACCGAGATCACCTTGCCCCCACCCCACCCCGCCCCCGAGCACAACTTTTCCCCGCCCCCGCTCCCAGTTGGCCTCCGCACTCGCCCCCTTACCCTGCCCCGCCCCGCTCAACCCTACCCTTGCTTCCGCCCTCGCCCTGCCCTATCCCCAACCTGCCCCTGCCTCGAACCCGCCCCGCCACAGCCCCGCTACGCCTCCACCTCGCCCGCGCCCCGCCCCCGTGCCCATCCCGCCCCCGCCGCTAATCCGCCGCCGCTCTCGCACTCGCACTTTCACTCGACCTGCCCCTCCCCGCTCTACCTTGCCCTTAACCCGGCCCTGCCCTGTCCCCCGCCCTACCCTGCTCCCGCTCGTCCCCTTCCTCGCCGTTTCCTTGCCCTCCTTGTCCTCAACCCCGCCCTGCCCCCGCTCTGCCCCTGCCCGCCTCCTTCCCGCCTCGCCCTCGCCAGCCCCACCCCCGTCAATCCAGACCCTCGCTCTGTCCCTCCCCGCTCAACCTCGCTCTCGACCCGCCCGACCCGCTCAACCCTACCCTCACCTCCGACCTGCCCCTGCCCCGAACCCGCCCCGGCCCCTCAACCCAGCCCTCGACCCGCCCCCGTCCCACTCAACCCCATCCTCGCCACCGCCCTGCCCCCGCCCCGAACCCGCCCCGCCCCCTCAACCCAGCCCTCGACCCGCCCCGTCCCACTCAACCCCATCTTCGCCACCGCCCTGCCCCCGCCCCGAACCCGCCCCGCCCCCTCAACCCAGCCCTCGACCCGCCCCGTCCCACTCAACCCCATCCTCGCCACCGCCCTGCCCCCGCCCCGAACCCGCCCCGCCCCCTCAACCCAGCCTCGACCCGCCCCGTCCCTCTCAACCTCATCCTCGCCACCGCCCTGCCCCCGCCCCGAACCCGCCCCGCCCCCTCAACTCAGCCCTCCACCCGCCCCGTCCCACTCAACCCCATCCTCGCCACCGCTCTGCCCCCGCCCCGCCACCTCAACTCAGCCCTCCACCCGCCCCGTCCCACTCAACCCCATCCTCGCCACGGCCCCGCCCCTCTCCTCACCGCCCCGCCCCGCCCCGTGCCGGCGAGCGAGTGGGCGGCGCAGGCGGGCAGCTCTGGGACGGCGAGTGGGCGACGCAGTTAGAGGCCCGACGGAGATGGAGGCGGTGCCTTCTTTCTGGAACGACCAGCAGCGGCGCTGCGGTCGTGCGGGTTTGCAGACCTCTCTGGGCAACGTGTCGTGGAGCCCTTGAGGAGATAACTGATTTTCGGGCTCGTTTAAGACAGACGGTGCTCTCCCGTCTTGAAATTAACAGCTCGTGGTCTGTTCAAACAAAACTACGTATCAATGGTCGAGAACCAGGGGAGTTCCAAGTCGAATTTTTTAACAGTTGGAGATGTAGGAGAAATTTGTTTCATTGTGCTCTATATCTCTATGTTTATAGGTAATTTAGACAAAAATAAAATATATTCCGCTCCACTTGAATTCAACAAACTCTTTCTGTATTTATACATTTATTATTATCTATTTTATACAAAAGCTTAAAGAACTCCTAAAAAATTTAGTAAACTGGACTTAGAACAGTCTGGTTTTCAACTATCCATTTTGAGATATTGTTAAAGAATGGATAATGTTGCTAAATTGTCGCATATTGAATGATTTTGAATGGAGACAAACTTAACTCGCTCAATTTTGGCTTTCATGTGAGGCAAAAGTAAAGGAACAAATAAGACCAAACATTTTTGTAATTGCTGTGAACAATAATTCACTGATCTCTAGGAATTGTGTAAATTATGAAAAATGTAGCTGTTTTATATTTTGGCGTTTAACCATTTGAAACACTCGCTACAGCTTCTATCAACGTCATGTGTATGAACTTGGCAGCTTAATTCGTTGAACGCAGAACTTCTTCCTCGCGACAATCTCGACTGTCAGTTTCGATGGACCTCAGTGGTCGCGACACAGCGCCGCGTGAATTTTCTGCCTTTGTCCTTTTTCCAATGCTCCATCAAGAAGCACACACCGCTGGCCAGCGATGTTCACAGAACACGCAGCGGTGTTCACTAATCGCACTCGCGCCACGCAACTGCAGCACCTTGTGATTGACGGTTGCGTCAACTCTTCCTTATTTCTGGTCACGAAACGTCAGATGAACATGTCAAAAGAGTTGGTGCATAATTTTTTTTAATTCAATTCAGAATTCAAGTTTATTTTTTTATTTTTGGACGCTTTTTTTATGAAAAGTTGTATAACATTATGGCTATCAAATTGTCAAGATTTATCATTATATACGAGAACAAGTTTATACGACTACGTGCAGTGTTTATTTAGAATAACTGCAAGTTACAGCAGAAAATCTAAAGATTAATGTTAGCATGCAACGTATTTGAAATGTGAATGAAAACAAAAATAATGGTCAGAAATGAAATAATAAAAAAGGGGAAAAAAGGGTCAGAAATGAAATAATTCGTCACCAACTACTGCTGATCATAACCATTTGGCTGTGCTAATTCGACAAGGCCTTGATTGTTGCAAACCTTCCAAGTAATTCAATTGATGTTTGCAGTTCACAGTACCTAATGTTGTGAAAATCCAAATTACATGTGAAATGTAAATAATATGTGTCACCATTACGTAATGCTGAGATATGTGTATGTATATTCAGTAAAACAACCTCTTTGAATGTTTGAATTAATGGATTTATTTATAATAATCGAACTTTTCAGTCGCTCCGATGGCCTAGACCGTTAAGGCAGTAGTGCAGTGGCGATCTTGAATTAGAGGATCGCGGATTCGAGTCCTACCTCGGGCATGGTTGTGTTGTGTATGTCTGTATGTATGTCGTCCTTTCACCCCTTATTTTCATCATTTCATCTTCCATACCCCCAGGGCCAACAACTCTGGGGGATAAAAATAGGATCCAGCTAAGGGCTGATCCCTTGAAAAATTACATGCATCTGTCACCGACATAATGTTAATGAGCCCCGGTAATTACAGGGTGCATGCACGCATGGTCCAAGACAGCATATTCGCGGGCAAAAAAACAACAACAAACCTTTGAAATACTTCTCCAGGTTTTTCAGTGGGATTAAATGAAGATAACTGGCAATTATTTGAAAAATGTTTCGTAATCGATAATTTTGATACGAAAAATGTTTCTTGAGGCAATATGTAGTGTATCTCCAGAAACGGCTAATTACATGAAGTCTTGCGAAAATGCTAGACATCCAAATTGAGTTGGCGTTTTGAAGATCCTGTGTCTTCGCCTGGTTGGCCAGGAAATTCCTGTTGAATTGAATTAGCGGCATGGGCCGGGCGCAGCCGGGGTGGGGCCGGGGACCGGGGGCGGGGACGGGGCCGCGGCCGTGGCTGGTAGCGGGGCGGGCGCGGGGGTGTGGCCGGGGGCGGGGGCGGAGCCGGGGCCGGGGGCTGGGCGGGGCGGGGCGGGGCGTGGGCGTGGACGGGGACGGGGTCCGGGCAGGGCGAGCGGGGGCAGGGCCGGGGGTGGGGGCAGGGCGGGGCCCGGGCAGGGCGGGCGGGGGCGGGGGGCCGAGGGCGGGGCTGGGGCGGGGCGGGCCCGGGGATGTGGCCGGGGGCCGGGGGCGGGGGGCGGAGCCGGGGCAGGGGGCGGGGCGTGGGCGTGGACGGGGCCGGGGTCCCGGCAGGGCGGGCGGGGGCAGGGCCGGGGGTGGGGGCAGGACGGGGCTCGGGCAGGGCGGGCGGGGGCGGGGGGGCCGAGGGAGGGGCTGGGGGCGGGGCTGGGGGCGGGGCTGGGGGCGGGGCCGGGGCAGGGCGTGGCCCGGGCAGGGCGGGCGGGGGCGGGGGGCCGAGGGCGGGCCTGGGGGCGGGGCTGGGGGCGGGGCCGGCGTGGGGCAGGGCCGGGGTGGGGGCAGGACGGGGCCCGGGCAGGGCGGGCGGGGGCGGGGCTGGGGGCGGGGCCGGAGCGGATACGCCGGGCGCGGGCGCGGGCGGGCGCTGCGTGAAATTCGCGGTGGTGAATTGCATGTGGAGCTGAGGAGGCGCTCATTCCGAGCGGCTGGCTCGGTTCCCCAGCGGCCGCATTGTCTCAGCCGCAGCCGCCGCCTCCCCCGCCTCGGACGCGCACGCAGGCGCGCGCGCGTTCTGTGGCGGACGCGTCCGCGCGGACCCTCCGGGCGCTGTGGGCCGCGCCGCCGAGCGACGGCCAAAAAACATCCATATGTTGCTTTCGATCGTTTCTTCACATCGATATTTTGTTGCAAAAACATTGATGTTTGAGTTTATTATTCATGCAATGTTTTATTATGTCTTCAAAGAATGTTTATGTTATTTTTATGGTATTTGTAGGTACTTAAGATACTTAAGATTAGTGATCATGTAAAACAAAAATTTATTTGTGTTACATTACATGATATTCTTTCAATTAATTTTTATTTTACTTTCATTTACATCGACGTGACACCATTACACTTGACTTAATACATCATCGTTTCGTAATCGACTATTATGTCTTCGCCTGGGTATTCCTGTTTCCGCCCATTTGAGCCGAGAAGGCACGAGCAATGCGTAATCGCGAAAGTGCTGTTTTTTGCCTATTTGTCTATTTTTATCCTTCAATTAAAACCGCAGTATTGAAGGTTACTTATTCATTTTGAAGCATTAGGTGTATTAAAATATAATACTTCTAGGAAAACCCGGCATACGTTTTTCTGTCCGTCATCTCCCTTTTTCCCTTCCTATCTTCGTTTCTCAATGTCCCTCCCTCCCTCCCTCACTCTGACCGTCTTTGTCTCTGTCTCTGCCGCTCTGTCCCTCTCATTCACATTTACTGCCAGATTCTGCATATCTCTGAGCAGGTGAGGTAATATCAGGAAGCTCCGTACCAGTAAAAAAGTAATAGATGGCCTTCGGCCTCAAAAGTTTAGTTTTTAAGGCTCTAGAATGCCTCATTTAGGAGGTAGTTAACGATATAGATTGAAAATGCTGCCGGGTGTGTTGCAAATTGCATTTGACGTAAATATGTACTGGTTATGTAGTAAATATGTAGCGCCATGTAGTGGAGTTACAACAGAATTAACAACACACAAACCTTCTCGGTGAAAACACGTAGAAGCGCCAACTTTCATGGAGATCGGTCCAACGGTGTTGGAGTTTTCCTCTTATATACGTACCAACATCCTGTTTATATATATATATATATATATATATATATATATATAGAAAGAGAGAGAGAGAAAGACTAATGCCTCAAATTGAATAATTAACCTAAAATACTGCATTTTTTAATTGAAAGATAAAAATAGTTAAATAGGCAAAATGGGCCGTTGTGGCCGAGCGCCAGCGCGTGCGGCCCATCGTGGCCCCTTGGTGGCCCTCCGGGGCGTCGCCGTGGCAACGGCACTCGAGGCGTCGCGCGCGCGCTGGCGCTCGAGCGCTGGGACGTGCAGGAGGCGGCGGCGGCGGCGCGCGCTCCCCGGTAATGAGCGACGGCGCGCGCGAAAGACGCGCTCGCGACGCCATTTTCAATTTATCACTTGCTTTTGCGCTGTGAAAAACGGTTCATTAGACTCGGCTCCGCGGCGCTGCAGCGGCCGCCCGCGCGTATGACGCTGCTGCGGGGCCAGGAGCTCCCGCCGCGAAGCAAAGGCTGCCGCGGGCCGGAGTCAGTGCGTGCACTCATCTGGCCGGGAGATCAGGCGTAGCACCAAGCACACTCACCCAGAGGCTATCTAGGTATTCAGGAGCCCATGGCAAGCACAGAATTTGCGCCCCTGTGGGGATGTTTGAAGTTAAGTTTGTTGTTATTTGTTTTAACGGGTATATTGCAAATAGCGCCCCTTGTGAGTGGCGCCCATGGCACGTGCCATGTCTGCCATACCGTAGATACGTCACTGCACTTACCTATGTTTTGGTCGCCGTACTGAGGCCTTCATCAGGACGAAGTGCGTTTAGCGTCTAGTACAATATGAGGGGCGAAACGTTGCCAGCTGTACTTAGGTTGCGGTGCCTCCCGCCTAGCCAAGAATTTACCGGGAATGATGTTCTCCTGGAAGTGAAGTTGAAGGCTTCGCTACAGGGTTATTCCATATTAATATTTTCCGTTTTGGTCTATGTTTTTAATATATATCAATAAGTTGGTCCATCATTTAAAAGACAGAAAATGTTTCAATACATAGATATAAATTCCATATTAAATCAACACAGTCATTTTACATCACCATCTCAGATTCAGATGAAATTTGACACATAGGTAGTATGAATGAAGAATAAGAAAACAAATTTGAGTAAAATATATCCACCCGTTTGTGAAATACAGCCATGTAAAATTTTACAAAATTGGGTTCCCGAAAATGTTTAAATGGATGTAGAACATCCCCAAATTAAGATAGAGGGCTGGAACAGGTGTCATTTTTCAGATTTCTTTATGGTCTTTTATATGATATACAACTTAATAGGGGGTGGGTTAAAAAAGTTTTTCGAATTTTAAATTAAATTTTTGATTCTGAATTTTTTCAAAATGCCCATCTTCAAAAAAAAATGAAAACATTTTAAAAAAGTTTGTAACCCAATCCCTAGTGAGTTGTATGTCATATAAAAGGCCATTAAGAAAGCTGAAAAAATAACACCTGTTCCAGCTCTCTATCTTAATTTGGAGAGGTTCTGCATCAATTTAAAACTCTTCGACAGATCGCGCCATTAAGCGGGTGAAGAACACCGCCACTTCCAGTGCGAGAGCTGTATTACGCATTCGAGGCTAAAGACCATAGCGTTTGACGCGCTAGAAACACAAAATAATCAATCAGTCCATCAGAAGTTGCCAATTCACCGCAGGCACTTTACACGAGCAGTAAGAGCTCGTTACCGCCGTCAGCAACGACTCAGAACGGGAGGTCATGGGTTCGTGTCCAGACAGCGCAATTTTCGGCACTAACTGCACAGCTTGTTTGAATGCAGAAGCTGCCAGGAGGATAATTCTAGCTACGAACTTCTGTGATTGGGAAGCCGACGTGTAGGTTGCTGCCGGATTCCATCATTCATTTTTTTTATTATTATTAATTTTATTTTACATTTACAGACAGTACAACGTTCATACGTGAGGGTCTTCAGTTTATTGGCCGAGTAACTTTGTATCAGAAAAGTGTGAAGGGGGTAACTGCTTGTTACCTCCCTGATAGTGATTTCATTTGTTGTACCTTCAACCAAGGTTATTGCGAGGGAATTATGTTGGAGCAATGACAGGATTAAAAAAGAAATACGATGGGAGGGACATGTAATTGCTAGAAATGTTCTTGCCTTATCCAATGTCAGAGAGATATTGAAGGAAATTGTGGAATGGGAGTCTGATTCTTAGGCGGGAGAGTGGGAGCTGATCGGTTCCTATTTCGTAAGCGACTGCTCCTTGTACATGATTTAAATTATTGAACAAATTATGTGCCAGCTTTGTAATAAAGGAAGTAATTGGTTCTATTGCAAGATCGTTGTGGAGGGTCGTATTGCTGACAAACCAGGGGGCATTTACTGTTATTCTTAAAATTTTGTTTTGGAAGATTTGTAAGTTATTTAATGTGGTTGGGGCAGCTGAAATCCAAATAGGCCATCCGTAAGTTAATATTGGCCGAAGAATAGATTTGTAGATGGTTAAAGTGGAATGAATTTCTAGAGAAGAGTTACGGTCCATCATTCAATGTGGGAGAAACACCACAACCACCTACTGGGATAAAAACGTTGACTGCACTAACGCGACGAACGACCTTAACAGTTGGCGTGCCCCGAAACATCAGTTAATCAGCTGAGTGAATATTAGGGAATGTCGAGTTAAGGAAACAAAATACGGACATGATAATTGCCATCAAATTCAAATTTGAGCTCCAAAATAAAATTTCCTAATCCTTTATATTCTCCTAAAATTGTTGCGATACTAACTGAATAAAATTAAATTGGACAATCGAAGGCAGTTATGCTAGTCCAATGCCTATTTTTGTCAAAATACTAAATAGTAGTATGTACTTACAGAATTTTACTGACTGCAAATAAAGTTGAATTCTTAACCCTTTGTTGGTCGTTCCCTCACAGATGTACGGGATGGCGAACGTTAAGCTCACCCATGATGTCCACGTAAATTGTTATTCTAATAGTTGTTTTTCATTCTAATGTAAAGTTATCCAATTACAATCTTTGCCATTATTTTTAAAATGTTTTTACGAGCAAATGGAAAACAAAATACGATTTCCATATTTTGCAAGATTGTTGTGTAGTCTGTCTATTATTACAGTCTACAAAATTCTGGAAATATATATGGCGTAATAATATGGCTTTGTGGTTCACTGGTTGCACATTAAGTTGTTCAAAGCCGGCATCAGTAACTGAGTAACTAAATTCCGTGACCTCCGGCACATCCAATCGGGAGCAGGGATCGACAGACTGGCCCTGTAACGCGGTAGCATTAGGGGAGTAATATGATATCCTTTGTGGTAATACCAGATGAAATGAATCACCCGACCTCCTTCCCCAAATGCGCATTAGAGGCATTCCAGAGATGAGAACACGATGGAGACCCCATTGCTAAAGTTCATAACAGGAATATAATCGTTAACAACATAGGCAACGTGGTGTAATTGACGTTATTGTCGCGATGTACCTAAAGGCAAATGTAGAGAACTCTTATTTGATTATTTAGATTCCGTAAGAGAAGACAAGATTGGGCTTTGGTCAGTTAACGGTTAGTAAATCAGACTGTTATACCTAAGTTCTGGGTTCAAACCCGATCGAAGCCGTGTTACATTCATGTTAAAAATTCATGTTACATTCTTCGGAGGGGATGTGAAGCCGGCTGTCCCAGGTTGTAGATTTACTATGTATAAAAGACCCTCAAGCCTAAAATAAGCCTCTGAGGTATATTCAAATCGCCTGTTCCGTCTCCGAGTGATATCTT
Source organism: Acheta domesticus (assembly GCA_031308135.1). Taxonomy (NCBI): domain Eukaryota; kingdom Metazoa; phylum Arthropoda; class Insecta; order Orthoptera; family Gryllidae; genus Acheta; species Acheta domesticus. The sequence continues at coordinate 7,894,868 of JAHLJT010004567.1, read as the reverse complement.
CTTTCAGATCAGATTCTATCAGATGACGAAACGACCGTAGCGAAATACGGATGGTAAGGCGGAAGTGCAAACTTGATAACCTTAGTCTCCCCAAACAAAATAAGGCATCATTAATTGAGTGATAAGAACCCACTACTATTTTCTCAAATGAAAATTTTAGGGAAAATGTGACATTGCTTTTCTGTTTAGTCATACTGTTTTTATTGTGAGCTGATTAATCCTATGTAATTGTTCCGAAGATGTTGGAGTTGTGCATTCTGACATTCCTTGTTTTCCTCCTCAGGGAGAAGAACAATCACTATTTTATTGTGCACTAGCTGAAGTGCCCTGAGGCATAATTTTAGACAGTGGAGTTTTTATTTAGGTTTAAAACATAGTAAAAGTTAGCCACATATCTCTCCATTTTATTATTTTACTTTGACAACAATCAGGAATTGAAGGAAAATTATAACATTTGGTGACATAGTGAAGATTTTCAAGAATATTAATATTGGTTTCGTATAGATTCATGGTTCTAAACACACACAATACCATACAGTTCTAATTCCCCTGACATCTGGGTATAAAATGATGGGATCTGTGAAACAATGGAATGCGCTACTCTGTGTCAAGGGGCTGTTGGCGCGGGAGGGGAGGGGCGCGTGGTAGGTGGGGGGGGCGCCGGCGAGCGATGCAGCTTGGGCGGAGAGGGAGGGGGCAGGGCCGCTTCCAGCCTGCATCCGCGCCGCCGCCCCAAATAGGCCCCTGCGGCCAGTGTTGTCAGATTAGGGGTTTTCCCCCCTAAATTTAGGGTTTTTTGGTCTTTAGGGGTTGGTTTAGGGGGCAAATTTATTTGGGGGTTTTCTTGGGGGGGAGGAATTTCATTAAGTTCTTAAAATGTTATTTTGTGTTAAATTCTGAAAAGATGTTATATTCTGAAATCATCACACTCGCCAATGATGAGAACTCAACTTGGTTTTAAAACTTTGGTGGTAAAATTTTGGACCCAGTTCGCCTGAACGGGGTCCGCCGGTTGTCGAGTCTCGTCGGTTGGAGGCCGAGTCTCGGTCGGGCGCCGGCTCCCGGGAGTCCGCAACCGGCTGCGAAGGACAGTCGAGCGCGTGGTCTCGAGAGAAGAGAGGCGAGCGAGCGCTGGTCGGTAAAAAATCACGGAGAATGCTGACCTCTATTAGCTACCTCCACTGGCAGATCTGTACCGCCCTCGAAGTTCCTAACACATGCCCCAAGTGGTACGAACACTCACCGAAACCGGTGACGTCGCACGATATCTGGCAAACAAACCGGATACAGTCATCCGGGATTTGGAGAAAAAATCGTGTCTATTTGTCGATGTTGCTGTACATTGCGATCAAAACTTCGTTACCAAGGAGGCAGAGAAACGTCTTAAATACAAGAGTTTGGAAATCGAGATCAGCCGAATGTGGGGCGTTAAAGCACAGGTTGTGCGGATAGTCATCGGAACTCTGGGATTTGTTCCGCAAAATTTGTGTAAGAACTTGTCTTCACTCCCCGGTAATTCAAAAGACTGGGAAGTGCAAGAAATTGCTTTATTTGGAACAGCTCTCATTTTGCGCAAAGTATTTTAGAGGCACCGACAGTCCCTAGATCTGCTCCTTAGGTAGCTGGTTGCAACCTGGAGTAGATTTTATTTTGAGCCTACTCATAACATCTTTAATCGTGATGTAGTGCAATAATAATAATAACAATAACAATGTGATATGTGCGTAGTCGTATGTGATGAACAGCGGGCGTAGTGGCTCAGGGTGTAGCGCGCTGACTTCGTATTTGGGAGGCCCGGGTTCAAACCCCTTGCCGGCCATTCTGACCGGGGTTTTCGTGGTTTCCCTCGGTCATCCAGGCGAATGCTGGGATGGTTCTCCAGAGTAGGCACGACTGCGAAATCGGCGTCGCTAGCCAAATTCGTTACCTACGTGAAGTCACGAAGGTGAAGCTAACTCGAGACATCGCGGGTTCCTGGCTGGGTGACCGACTGGGAACCCCGTGATCTATGGGCATCGATGCCACTTGCCTTTTACTGAACCTACAATGGCTAAATATAAATACAAATGCAAATGTGATGAATGCATCTAAGTCAGTGTATGAATGTTTATAATAAAATTGAACAATATCATATTAACCCGCGGCTGGGCGACAGGTAAGCGCGCCTCTTTGAGTTCAATTGTTTCTATTAAAAGTTGTAATGAAAATAGATTCTTGAAACTCTATATAGTTTCTTCAAAATGTATTGCAAATACTACAGTGAAGTTTGGTGAGCATCTGCTGATTGAGTTGGCGGTGAGCCATTGTTTATGTTGCTACTGCGTGAATGTCTGCGCTCACCGAGGACCATCCGCGTTGGAATTTATTCTTGTTTGGGAAATATGTTGAATTTTATTACTTATAAATGCTAAAATATTCTGACATTTTTAAGCAGACATATTTTATACGATTTTTTAGAAATTCATCGTATTTTACACTTTTTCCACCTTTTTGGGGTCTTTTTAAAAAAACGTTTCAGTGATCCAGGTTTATAAAATACTTTGTAAAAAAAAATTAAATTTAAACCGATTGAGTATCATTTCATAGAAAACAATGTCAATATTAAAAGCCATTAGTAAACCATTATGGGTCTACGATGTAAATTTGTTGGAATCACATAGTCAACTTTCGAATTATGTACACTATAATAATGTTTTTTCCAAAACAAAAGCATTTTTAGTTTTCCATTTGCTCGTAGGGAAACAAAAAATCAAATGAAATTCTGTCATTTTTACATTTACGTATTCGTGTTCAAAAAAGACTATTGCGAGTTTTCATTTTTCTAAGCGCACATTTCTCGACGTATTATTGTATTTGAAATTTGCAATATTTTAAAGTTTTTTTTTCGTAAGGAACTTATCTTCCATTCTAAAATTAAAGCGATTCCATGACCTTAACCACATTATCACGCATGTGCAGAGAACGCAAGTTTCAGGCATCTCTATTCACATAAATGACAACCTACGTACAACTATTTTGATACATGTTAATTTAAAAGCCTAGTCAGAACAATAGCATTCGTTAATACACTGTACACGTTAACGTGCACTCCAAAACGCTTTTACCATTCATTTCAATGACATTTATTAATCAATGTACCCAAATAAATCCATGAGCTGAAAAATTCAGCTTTAATTAATTTTATTCAAATGTGAATTTGCATTATAACATTCTCGAAAACGCTACATGAGTTTGAAGTCAATTGAATTTATTGTAAATTGTGTCATTCTCATGGACGGTTTAAGCATTAGATTATTTTGTTTTATTTTATCTCTTACACTTTTTTACAATATTGTTCTCAATTAATTTATACGGGCTGCTGTGAAATTAAATATTTTTTGTTTATAATTATAATTTAAAGCGTACATAAAGCAGAACCTCCAGGAATCCGAGATTTATTGATGGCAGAAAAGGAGTACTTAATTACGTTTTCATTGAACACATAGTTTCAATCAAGACAAAGTTTTCCTGAGATATATTCGTTTTCGAATATATACGACGCCTTTTCTCCTGAAAATTCTTAGGGCTCTAGAAATTGCGATAATCTGACAGGATATTTTTCACTGGAAGTTGTAATGTTGACTATAGCCAATGTGGAGAGTTCATTGCAACAGAATTTTCTAGTATTTATTTGTAATATATGTGGATCGCTGTCCGTGACTTTGTTTGACTATAACACAAACTTCACTGTGTCCGAGTTCTCTATATCTAGAACCGACTTCAGTTCGTCTACGTGTTGCGTACTAGTCCACGATATCATATTGTACAGCAGGTACACATTCAATTCTCTCTTTCCATATGAATTATAGAAGATTGTTTCTCATCCCTTAAAACGTGCCAGAGACAAGTAATTTTTTTGCTTACGAAGGTATTTAACAGAAGCAGAAAAACCGTGATATTGCTCAAAACAAAAGAAAATATGACTTATAAGATTTTCATTCAATTGATTTATCAGATCGTCGCTTGTTCGATCTTTTCAAAAAAAACCGGTTGTTTTTTTGGGAGAATCCAAGCAAGTTACTAATCATTAAAAAATGTTAATAAAGATTACGGAAACGTTCTAATTCCTTGTAGTTCCACCTATACAAATTGAGCTATTCAACTGTTTTATTAGCCTCCGCATTTGTTAGTGCTGTCCATTTAATGGTCCTTCTTTTTGTTTTACTTTTACTTTTACAGTGAATATATTGTAAGGTATACTGTAAACGAACACCTGTTGAATTGTGTAATTAGTTAGAAATCGCATTCAGGGCTTACACGTATATCTGAATTTCCTACTTCTGGGTGACGAAAGTTGCCGCCCCCGCAGACGCATAGGGCGAAGAAGGCCGGTGGTGTTTTGAGGGTCGAAAGATGAGACGGAGGATGAATTGGTGATCGCGGGGGCGCGGTCGAGGGTCGCAAGGACCCGGGGGGGGGGAGGGCGGGGGTACAAGGGCGCGTGCCCTCCGGCCGGAGGCTGCCCTGGGTGGAGGCGGTAATTAACCGAGCCTTCCTGCCCCGCCCCGCCCGCCCCTCCATTGCGGCCTCTCTAATTGAATCATTAGCAGGGTTGCCGGGGCCGTGGCGGGACGAGAGGCGGGGAGGGTCGGGGAAGATTTAGGAGGGGCGGGAAAGGTCAGGGAGAGGCAGGGAAGGGCGGGGAGGGGCGAGGCGAATCGAGGCGGGGAGAGTCGGGGAGAGGGCGGGGAGGGGCGGGACGAGGCGAGGCGACTCGAGGCGGGGCGAGGCGGGGAGAGGCGGGGAGAGGCGGGGAGGGAAGGAGCGAGGCGGGGCGGGGCGGGGCGAGGCGAGGCGGGGCGAGGCGAGGCGAGACGACTCGAGGCGAGGCGGGGCGAGGCGGGGAGGGGCGAGGCGAGGCGGGGAGGGGCGGGGCGAGGGAGGCGGTGCGTTGCGTTGCGAGGCGGGGCGAGACCGTGCGGGGCGGGGCGGGGTGAGGCGGGATGGGATGGGGGAGGGGCGGAGGGTAGATGGAAGAGGGCGCTGCGGCGCGACCCCCCTCCCCTCCGCCTCCCATACCACTCGCCGCTAGCGCGACGATTTCGCCCCCGGCCAAACTGTTCCTTCCGCTTTTGTAATACATGACGACAAACACGAAATCGTAGCTATAGAGTAAGCCATGGGAATCCGCAGTTCTTTTTCGTAGAGGAACGTTTAGCGCCGCCAAGAACGTCTCTCCGCACTGTTACCTCGCTCGTGAGAGAGCTTGCGAAAGAAATTATGTTGGTAGCTCGAGATGCAGCTTGTAACAAAAGAAAAGGTAGATACAGTTCTCACCAAAATCAGAAGAGATATTCGATATGTTGTCCCCATCACTTATTTCCCACTATTCTGATAGCTATCAATGTAAATGCAGTTTATAATGAGATTTTTCTAACTCTGCCCCTCAAGCTCCTATGGTCACAATGGAATATCACACGGCATTTCGCGCCTCTCTCTGTCACATCGCTAGAAGTCGCATGATCGCAAGCACCGCTTGATACGATCGCGATCACGCGATATCTGGCAGCACGTCTGGGAATGTCACGAAATATCGTGACATATTCCATCGTGAAGACGGGCCTTGGGGGGGAAAGTTCGAAAAACCGCAGTATAGTGTTGGGATGCCCTGACGTAGCTCAGAGAGGAAGAATTTTCCTCGTGCACTATACAGAGTGTCCGGGGAGGAAACGTCGAAACTTCGAAAATAAGCTCTTAAGACAATTCTAAGCATATTTTGTCTAATAAAGTATGTTGATATTCCGAATGGTTGAGCCGCAATGAGCACTCAAAAGTTGGTTTAAAAAATTGATTTATAGGTAACAATTGGCATTATAGAAGCATAGAACTCTCCAGAAATATATAAATTGTTTATTATTTACAAAAGAAATGAATATCTTTGCTCAGAAACAAAAATTAAGCGAGAAACATAAAAGCACCCAATTTACCCATTTCGACTGCTTTTTTATTCTCGCTTAATTTTTCTTTCTGAACAAATATATTCATTTCTTTGTAAGTAATAAATAATTTACATGTGTTTCTATGCTTCTACTGTATTCCTCCCCTGACACTCTGTATTATCCGCGCACGTTTTCTTGCACCGTCACTTCTCCCACGAGATGCGAGAGGAGTGGAGGGTGGTTTATTTCGACAGCCGGATTATTACAACACGTCTTTTCCTCGTTTTTCGATACAAAACTGTGTCAACTACATGGTAACGAACATTTCTGGTAATCAGATTTTGTCCACAACGCTTGTTACTATCTTTTATTATTAATTCGACTGATGATCGTAAAAGGGTGGGCACAGGGATTACTGTGTTCATAAAAATTTACACAAGTGCACTCAGAGACACATTAAATAAAACAACTATCGCTATTTTTAGTGTAAATTCTCTAGTAAAGTACATTTATAGTTTTCGACTTGGGGTATTAGAACAAACGAGCATGACCATGCTCGTATTTTCGTTGCTATCTCTGTGATCCATACTGCATTTATTATTTAATGCCCAAGTTGTGTACCTGCTACTACAAACGACATTTTCTCCTCTGATGCTATGGATATTTTGGCAGAAACCGTCAATGGGATTAATGTGAGAAATTACCTGTCTTTTGATTATTCAAACGTGAAGAAAGAGCAAAAAGATACGTTTTTAAATTTAAAATTTTATTCGACCTTTTGATCTTTAGCCAATATTTAATATAATAAAATAAATACTTCAACATATTAGAACAACAATTTTGTCATTGAACGAAAATACTCGGAAAGAATTCTTTAGAGTTTGTGTTCTTAATTAGTAATTGATTTGATATTGACATTGTCGTAAAATCTTTGAAACGCAATGAATTGATAAAAATCATTTCTGAAATAGTCACCATTAATTAAAATTAAATTTAATTTGTATATGTGCATACATTTTTTTCACAAATATATAAAATATGTTTTATGTTAAACACAAGGAATACCACAAGACGCTGTTGGTATTGTATTTCGCATTACTAGTAATATCAATGTCTATGCAAACAGACTGAAGTCTAGTTCTGGCTAGACACATTTATCAATCTCAGAAACGTGAAATATCGTTAAATTTGCAACAATCTCTTTGAAACCATTAACACATTGAATGGAGTCTTAAATTGAATACTTTTCTCACAACTGAGACTCACATGCCAGACAATTGTTCACAGGGAGAAATAACGAGATCCACATGAGTTAATGTGGGGTGACGTTTACTGTGGGCTATCGGCGGTAGCCCGAGAAAATTACGAGAACAAAAATGTGTCAAGATAAATCGTATTAAAAATAATTACAGGCCACATTATTTTTCAGTGAGATACGTTTTTCAATATTCTGTAAAATCTGTTCTGTTGAGATCTGCCTTAAAGTCGTTCAGCCGTCACCCCATCAGTCTTTTTAAGAGGCGGCAACGCCGAAGAAACCGCTGCCACTCAGCGGCATCGGCAGTGTGCGTTCGTTGCATGATTCACTCTCCCTTCCTACTAGTAACATCTGGGCCAGCCAAGGGCTAAAGATGCCGATTTCCTGAGCGGTTTCTGAACACGTGCGGAGCGGTTCGGAGGGAGTGGGCAGTAAATGGACAGAGTAAATTAGATGTGCGCTTTTGTGCAAGACATACACGTTTGGTGGTGAGTGTACATACACATAATAGATTATATTAATCGTGTTGTAACTGTTAAAATTGCAGCTTATGAAGTATGTGATGTGATAGTTTTTTTAATGTCACAGCAAGCAAATACAGGTGTCCGGGGAGGAAACGTCGAAACTTCGAAAATTAGCTCTTGAGACAATTCTAAGCATATTTTGTCTAATAAACTACGTGGATATTCCGAATGGTTGAGCCGCAATAAGCACTCAAAAGTTGGTTTGAAAAATTTATTTCTAGGCAAAAATTTGCATTATAGAGGCATAGAAACACTCCAGAAACATGTAAATTGTTTATTATTTACAAAAGTTAACATAACAAAAGTAAACATTAATTAGTTTATTAGAGAAAATATGCATAAAATTGTCTTAAGTGCTTATTTTCAAAGTTTCGACGTTTCTTCCTTCTTCCCCAGACACCTGTATATATATATATATATATATATATATATATATATATATATATATATATATATATAATATTGAATAATAAAAATAGTACAAACTATAAAAACTACATACTCGAAGATTATGTATAGTTATATAATCAAAGATAATTTTTGAAGTCAGCGGTAGCCCAGTGCATGAAAGCAGCGCCACTGCCGGTGTGTGTCGCTGTGCGTCTAGTGCATGGGGAGGTGAGCGGTCGAGTGTGTTGAAGACGCATGACAGAGCTCCGAAGCCGCCAAGAAAATCAAGTGTTTGTTGTAGAGTTGACATATATTTTAAGTATTTCTTTCAATTGTAGATTACGGAAGTTATACCATGGTATTCCGAGTTTTTTGTTGTTCGAGAGAAAAGTACCCACGATTCTAGACCTCAATACCTGGATCTCAAATGGAAACAGATATCAGAGATATCTGTTTACTGCATTAAACAGCTTTTGATTTGTGAAATCTGTTTTGGTACTCACCGAATATAAAGCTCTCACCATTAATATCAATTTTCGATCCAAACTGATATGAAATTCCAAAAATATTATTCAAAATGAAACGAAAAATATACCAGTCTGTGGATGCAGACATATGTTGATCTCTGAATACTATGAATTAGCACGTCAAGTGAACAGTCATGTCCGGTATTTGCAAAGAAATTTAATGTAAATCTTTTACAACAACCCAAACTTTTTCATCTTTGTTTTCTTTGACTAGTTGTAAGTGTCGTAAGGGTAATATGTATATCTGAATAACATTATTGGGTCGTTGGTTATTTCTTTTTCCCAATATGTTCACATTATTTGTAAAATTCCCCCAATGGTAATATGACAGACTTCGCTTTAATATTTGATTCCACGTTTGGCTCTCTCTGGCAATACCTCTTATATTTTTTGCAATTTACAGATACGAATGTTTTAATTGCCCTTTTATTTCGTATCATCGTTTGGCGGTGCTCGGAATTAACGATTGCGCGAGTAGTTTGAATCTCTGCCACATGGCGAGCGCATGCGTGCGTTCTCTGAACAGTGCTCATCAGCGGATGCAGTAACTTTATCCATTATCATATTAAGAGGTACGTGGTGATTTCCAACAACATCGTTTCATACGTTTTATTTTGAGATCCAAACTGTTCATAGTTCACAGCTTTTGTTGGAAAACCATAAAAGTCGAGTTTAATGATTTCCTAGCATAAAATAATCGGCTACTGTTGACGATGCTGCACATGTCAATTTGTATGTGTTTAATTGTAATGTTTCATTCATTTTGAGCAGTTCTCCGAGGTACCTAAGAACCGACATTACCGTTGACTATACAGTGACTCAGACCTCCAGGTTTTATTGTTCGTGTCACGCCGGTGGCGGATTTTCGATTTTAGCTACAGTGCGATTTTTCTAACTCTGCCCGTCAAGGCCACGATGGAATATCACAATGCATTCCACGTCTTTCTCTGTCGTATCGCTAGGAAGTCGCATGATCGCACGCAGTGCCGCGGATACGGCCGCGATCATGCGATATCTTGCGGCAAGACTGAGAACGTGGCGAAATACCGTGACGTATTCCATCGTGAAGACGGCCCTTGAGGGGCAAAGTTAGAAAAATCACAATATGGGACGAATTTAGCCGCTGTCTGGAGAGGCTCTCGGCTGCTGATCTGATGGGTGGTTTTAATATGATTCGTGGTTTCCCCGATCAACACCATGCGAATGTCGGAGCAGTATCCTACAAACGAGTTAGGAACCGCACGATCTTTTCTTCCTCTTCCTTGTCATAGCCACCCTTCTTGCTTACATACACTTACAATTGCATGCACTACACTACCACACATGTAGGGAAAGCAGTCGAGAGACTAGAATTTGTAATGGCTGGGGCGGTGCCCTGCGAGGGGGTGATACCTGTAGAGGAAAATTCTCTGCATGCCGAAGTTAAGGACAGTGCCACTTTTTTCCATCGCACCAGGGAGTAACATCTCCTTCTCTTGGTATAACTCTGTACGGGACTAATGGCCATAGAAATTTACACGCCCTGAAACACCAATCAATCAATCAATCAATCAATCAATCAATTGAGCAGTTCTATACTTCGATTTATTTATAATGGTACGTCAAGGTCAATGTACGCGGTGTTGCCACACACTCGTGTGGCTAGCACGTCCTCTAAGACAGTGTTGTCAAGGTCGATGCCACGAGCGGGAGTGCCATAACGAAATCGCCTCTTCAAGCAGTTCGTTATCCCACCCCCAGAGACAACGCCATCCCTATTGTAAAACGGCGGGGTTATTAATAGTTTCCTTTCCCAACGCTAGTTGAGCTGAGTAGCAAGTACCATGCTACGGATCCACCACGCGTGCCGCTGCCACCAGTAGAAGACCTTCACACCACTGGTCTAAGATAACGGCTGCACTTAGCATCATTGTAGTGGCGTTGATGCTCCCTATCGGAGAAAGCCTTTTCCGTACTTGACCCTGAGGTAGCATTGCCGGGAGAGATGGCTCAGTGCATCAACTTGATGTCACTGCAGTCCTTCTGACCGGAAGGACCTAGGTTCGAGTCCCAACGGCGCTTATCAGCTTATCAGGTAGGTCGAATTCAGTCGCTGTCTGGCGGAGAATTCTAGCGGCCGGCAGCTCTGATCGTAATGGTTTCTCCGATCAACACCAGATGAATGCCGGAGCAGTACCCTAACAAACGGACCACGGACCGCGTGCGATCTTTCCTTCCTCTTCCTTGTCCTATCCTCTTCTCCTACACACGCACTTACACTAACATGCACTACACTACCACACATGCAGGGAGACCGGTCGGGAGCTTACAGCTTGTCCCGCTGACGGAAGATACCTGCTTGAGGAGGAAAACCCCGCTAGTCGACGGTAGGTCGGTGCCAGGTCTCGTCATCCAGCGGGGAAAAGATCGCCACCTCCCGTGAAAAAAACACGCACTACACTAACGGAACTAACGACCTTAGTAGTTGACGCGCCCGGAAACACGAATCAATCAATCAATCAATCGAGGTAGCGTTGTAAATAAATCTAAGTGTAAGTATGAAGTGCGCCTTCCCATCCGAGACGCGATCTGCCCGTCGTTCGCAGCCCGCGGGCTGCATCGCTCGCCCGCGGACGGGTCGGGCGCGGGCGTCGCGCGAAGTGTCTGTGCGTCTCTCGCCGCGATAAGCAAAGCAGCGCCCCGAGGGGCCGTGTCGTTTCCTTGCGGCGCGGAGCGGAACCACCGCCGCGCGCAACGGCCCAACGGCCCAGCGGGGAGCGCGGGCAACGACGTGCGGATCGCGACGCACCCCCCACCGCCACCCCCGCACGCGCTAACGGCCGCCTTTCTTTCAGCCCTGCCGTTGCGAGAAACGAGTCCAGACGGTGTTGTCAAGGTCGATGCCACGGGCGGGAGACCGTCGCACCAGTGCCACGACGAAATCGACCCTTCACGCAGTTCATTACCCCGCCGCAAGAGATAACGCCCTCCCTATTGTAAGACGATGGGGTTACTAATAGTTCCCTTTCCCGGCCGTTGAGAGAAATGAGTCCAGACAGTGTCGTCAATGTCGATGCCACGGGCGGGAGACCGTCGCACGAGTGCCACGACGAAATCGACCCTTCACGCAGTACATTACCCCGCCACCCGAGACAACACCATCCCTATTGTAAAACGTTGGCGTTACTAATAGTTCTTTTTTCCCGGCGCTAGTAGCGCAGTGAATCTCGTGGCATGCTACGGTGCCAGGACGCGTGCCACTGCCAGACCTTGACACTACTGAGTCCAGACATCACGTTGAAAATTTTTCCAGTTTAATTTTTGCAGAATTGTATTTACTCCGTTACAAATACGTTACGTCCGTAAATGACGTAACGCAAATTTCGAGTATTTTCAATACCCCCTTCCCCTTGTAACGAACATTCCTATCTCTATGTAACGCAGCGTAACGCTGCTTCAGACTTCCCTCCCTCCCTCTGTAGCTTTTCGGAATTCATGGATGACCCCTTAGGATTAATCGTCTTGAAACATCATTTCTGTAGGACGTTGTAAAATTTTACGTAACTAGAACAGGACTTGCCTTTGGCGTACGAATGAAACGGGGCTTAGGCGTCAATGGGAGCCGAGTCAGGCATTTCGAAATGAGTTCGCCAAAGGTTCTTTCGTGCGAGTTGCCAACTTTGCATTTTGTTGCGAATTATTGGAAGTGTATACTTTTGGGATCGTTCTCAATACGCAAGGCGGCATTCACGTTGATTCACGTCGCCAAGTGTTTTGGTTACTTTATGGTACTCAATTATTTTACAAAGCCGTGACTTCTTTGCGGTATGCTTACGCCAAAGTCTACTTGCGTGCTGAAAAATACTCTTGTGTAATCTATTTATTTTTTATTTATTTATTTATTTACGTCAAAAACAGTTAAAAACTGCGTATGACGAGCTATGGCGAGAAGTGAATTTTGTGCACGTTTTCATAATTCTGTGGTCTCTATCCTAAACCATATTCTAGTCGAATTTTGAATACAGAAAAGAGAGTTTTTTTTTCGAGTTTTGTTGACAAAATATTTGCTCCTATATAATAAAATATATTTTCAAAGGTAAATTAGCTATAAATTCCTGCCCTGAACCCTCATGTTCTTCATGAAAGAATATTAATTTTTGCCGCGATAACATGAAAAACGATAATTTGAATAACTATATTTCCCACTGAAATTCAGAAGACGTGCACAAATAATGAAGTTACATTTATGTCCAGAAGCAATACAAGGGACCATCTCAGTATTTGCTCAAGGATCAGGGAAACTGGACGAAAAACCTGATCGAGATGGGGGCCATCACCCAGAAACTGTGGTACAATACTTGTTACAGGTTCTTTAGAATTATACGGTCCAAATGATAAATAATTACATTAACTATCATTGTTAAAATTAATTCTACTTTCCTTTTTGATGCTCGGTATAGTCTCGAATTGTATAGAAACAGTTATGCAGCAGAAAAGATTTTACTTGGGACTTAAACTTTTCTATTGAATTTAATCGTTTAGTGTCTTCTGGCAAAGTGTTGTAGATCCGTTTGAGACGCGTTATTGTGCAGTGCTCCGTTGCTGGAACTGCGCGGGAAGGAAAACAAGCTTGCGACACTTTCGTGCGAGTTGCGTACATTACTTTTTACAACGAATTCATGGGAATGGTAACCTCGGAATCGTTCTCAACATGCGAGGCGGCATCCATGTTGATTCATGTCGCCATGGTGTTTTGTTTACTTTGCGGTACTCGGTTATTTTGTAAGGCCGCGACTTCTTTGCGGTACGCGTACGCCAAAGTCTACTTGCGGTGCCGAAAAATGTGTTTGTGTAAAAATGCGTTTGTGTTTGAGACGTTTTATTTAGCAGCGCAACGTCATTTCTCAGTTCTTCAGGCTCTGGGATTGCGCGTGAAGGAAAAAGAGCTTGCGATACTTTCGTACGAGTTTCGTGCGAGACATTACATTTTACTACAAAGTCTCGAAAATGTGTACTCATGGAATTGTTCTCAACACGCAAGGCGGCATCCGTGTTCATTGATGTCGCCACAGTGTTTTGTTTATTTTGCGATACTCAGTTATTTTATAAAGCCATGACTTCTTCGCGATATGCGTACGCCAAAGTCTACTTGCGTGCTGAAAAATACGTTTGTGTAAACCCTTTGAAACGCGTTATTTCACGGCACTCCGTTATTTCGCAGATCTTCACGCGCTGGGATTGCACGTGAAGGAAAATGGGCTTGCGACACTATCATGCGAGTTGCGTACATTACTTTTTATTACAGATTCGTGGAAATATGTATTCTTGGAATCATTCTCAACACGCGAGGCGGCATCCATGTTGATTCATGTCGCCACAGTGTTTTGTTTATTTTGCGATACTTCGTTATTTTATAAAGCCATGACGTCTTTGCGGTATGCGTACGCCAAAGTCTATCTGCGCGCTGAAAAACGCGCTTGTGTAGAGCGTTTTGAGAGGCGCTGCGTCGCTGGGATTGCGCGCGCGGAGCAAAAAGCGCCTGCGGCCGCTGGCACCTCGTGCGCCCTCGCAATCGCCGCGGCTCTTCGCGTCGCGCCTTCTACGCGCGCGCGCTCGGGGCGGGGCGGCACGGGGCGGGGCGGGGAGGGGCGGTGTTGGGCGTGGCGGCGCGGTGCGGGGCAGGACGGCGCAGGGCGTAGCGTGGCGGGGCGGCGCGGGGCCAGGTGGGACGGGGCGGGGCGGCGCTGGACGGAGTTGTGCGAAGCGGGACGGGGTGTGACGGTGCGGCGCGGGGTGGGGCGGGGCGGCGCGGGACGGTGTTGGGCGTGGCGACGCGGGGCGGGACGGGACGGCGCGGGGCGTAGTGTGGCGGGGCGGCGCGGGGGCGGGGCGGGGCTTCGCGGGGCTTGGCGGGGCCCCACTGTTTAACGTCGCAGAGGGTGAGATTAAACAACAGGCTTGTTACCGGCGGCGGCAGCCCGGCGCCCAATTTGCTGTGAGAGGTCCCTCGGGGCGCGCCCTTTCCCTGCAACACCCTCCCCCCTCCCCCTCCCCCTCATCACCCTGCGTCGCGCGAACGCCCGCGCCCTCTGACGGCGCCTCGCGCAGACGCTCGCAGCGCCACAGCGGGTGGACACGGCCACCGATGCACTGAAATGGATACGAGCCAAGGAGTTGTTGTCTTATGTACTCCCTACTTTTGAGCTCATGCATTACTAACCTGCGGATGATTGCCTATTTTCTGATTTTTATCCTTCAATTATAAATGCAGTATTTTAGGTTGCTTATTCATTTTGACACATTAGTAGCATAGCATTATATTTTAATGCAGCTAATGATTCAAAATGAATAAATACCCTAAAATACTCCGGTTTTAATTGAAGGATAAAAATAGGTAAATAGGCAAAACCCGGCAGCTTCTTCATTACAATTAAAACTAGTTGTGCTACACAATGACACAGACTTTCACGTACTAGTTAGTTTTCTAATGTTTCTTTGGGATAGTTCTTCGGTCTTGCCTCCATCCGAAGTTTGAAGAAACAATTTGAAGCCGCCTCTTAGAAAATGGCTATTAAGCGTTTTTTTGAAAATGCGGAAATTTGAGCTCATTTTTTCATAAAACTTTTAAGTTTTGAATAAGTTTAAAAGACATCATTCAAAGCACATGTACCCATAAAAGCAATAATGTTAACAAATCGCTGCTGTAAATATTAGCATGAGAATAAAAAAACTTGTGTAATTTATTAAATAGCAAGAGACTAGAGCAATATGGCGTTTATTTCATCTTGTAGAGTACATTGAGCACTATCCGTACCAAACGTTAAAGAAAAAAATTGGAGACTTTTTTGAGAAAGACGCCGAAATAATTTCAAACTTTTGCAAATTTCGAAAATTTCAAATTTCAAAACTAACATGAGGACTGATACAATTTTGAAAGATGATAAAAGTTGAGGTCTGCAATCTCCGCGATTTTATCTGCCACCTCTATCTCGACTATCGTTCTCTTTGTGCACGACCGTCCGTGGCTGCCGGTTGTGGGCCCCCGATCATCGGCGACGGATCGAGACCGCCGCGCGGTCGGTCGCCAGTTGATTGAACACATCATGATTGGGCGTGTCAGTTTTTATGGTCATTAGTAATATGTTAATAATGACTCTAACTCTAATGACTCATTAGTACCGTAAGTGTAGTGCACGGGAGGAGGCGGTGCTCTATCCCCCGCTGGACGGTGAGATCCTTCACGACGTTTTGGGGGGTTTTCCCTACCAGGTATCTTCCACCAGCGGGGCACTGCCCCAGCCAGGGCATGCTGAAAATTGCCGACTTGTCTTCCGACATGCGTGGTTGTGTAGCACGCAAATGTCTGTGTTTTTATGGGGCGAGGAGAGGGCAAGGAAGAAGTAAGAAAGGTTGCGCACGGACTTTGGCCCTTTCGTTACAAACAGATGAGCAAAGGTGGAACTGGAATGATAAGCGTTGTTTAATAGTAGGGCTCAATGTCAATGTTGAATGGAAAGATTTGTCCTGGTATTCATTTTGCTTTCACAAATGATTCGTAATGAGGCTTCATGATGAAATATCTGCTAATGCTAATGATAACGCCGTATAATTTAGAAGCTATTATTGCGCTAATTCGAGTACAATTTCGAAGTTTCCTTTTGAGCGTTGGCGTCTCTAAATGGAAACGATTGAAATAATACCGCCATTTTGTAACACTCAAAAAGTTAAACTTGTTCTGATGTCTCCCCTATTCTCTGAAAACGTAATGAGAATTTGCAAACAAAAGCTGTAGCAATCATCCCAAATCATTAAAACTCCGTAATGGCAGTGTACATTTGATGCACTCAGTTAATAATTGTATTCAAATTAAATGTGATCCTTCCTAGTACTAATTTAATCGACAATGTTATTTTTGGAATAATTTAATGCGAAAACGATAGTATTGATTCACGTAATTATTTTCGAAAACATAAAGGTAATGAAATATTTACAGCAGATGATCTCCCTGGCATCAGATGTTAATCCACGGAAACAGGTTATTGACAACTCACCCTTATTATAACGACCCGTACATTTTGCTGACGGAATTTTTTTATGAATAATGTGATATTTCATAATACACTTTTTTCGTGGTAAAATATTAATATTCATTTTCTTCGAAAAATTACGTTCACAGCGTGTGCTGTTAGTGTTCTTGATCACTCGAAATCGTGAAAATTTAACAAATAGTTTTAAACAATTATAAATATACTTCCGAATATCTTTTTTTAAATTATGTATTAAGAAAAGAAATAAACGTAATTCTAATACATACATTTTATAGGTTATTTCCGTTGATATTCAAACTATTTCCGGTAGAAAATATGGCAATAAAAATATTTATAAAACTGTTGATTATTACTCGCAAATAGGTTAGAAATTAAAATAAACACATTAAGAAGAATATAAAAATTATTATTTCTAAGAACACAATATTGAAACATCGTTTTTTAAATTTTTTATAGAACCTCCACTTGAATATCTTCTGAAAAAAATCTTGTCAGTTGCGACCGACAGTATTAAACATTTTCCCACAGCTTAATTGTTCTGGAAGAGTACACTATCATCTTTTATTTTTAGGGAACATTATTGACATACCACGTGATGTTGCTTCAGTATCGATACGAAATTGAGATAGTTGCGAAATTGTTATAATGCTGGGCAAAAAGAGAAAAACTATATTAATTTTTTTATTGATTGAACAGTGATTCCGGACGCATAAACCGCTAAGGTCATTAGTCCCGTAATTGTGGTGCATGTTATTGCCCTGAGGTGGTAGTTATCTTCCCTTGCTGGATAGTGAGATTCGATCTACAGTCGGCTAGCGGGGTTTTCCCTAACCTGGTATCTCCCAGCGGACATCGCCCCGAGATAAACTCTAAGTTCCCGACCGGTCTCCCGGCATGTGTGGTAGTGTAGTGCATGTAAGTGTGTGTAAGTAAGGGATATGATAGGAGAAAGAATGGGAAGGAAAGATCGCGCGTGATACGTAGCCCGTTTGTTAGGGTACTTCTCTGGCATTCGCCTGGTACTGTTCGAAAAAAAATATACGTAAAACTACCGATCAGAGCAGTCGGCCGCAAGAATTCTCCTCCAGACAGCGACTGAATTCCACCTAGCTGACAAGCTAGAGTCGAAAATCCTGCCACTGTCGGAACTCGACCGGAGGATCTCCCGGTCACTGTATCTAAAGATTTCTAATGAATCTCCTAATGATATCTTCCTAAATAATATCGATACTATGTATTCTCACCTTAACTCAACCTCGATTGCTCTGACCAGCCCTATTTCACTTTACACTGTGCACTGCTCAGTTTCACTTTGTCTCTTCTTTTACTACACTGCCACATCTCGCTCTGCTTCGCCAAGCCTTGCCCAAGTCCACCCACCCGCCCGCCCGTATATTTCAAGTCCTCATATTTATTTAGAATGTTAATGTACTGAACATTCCTTTTTTTAGAAAATAAATGGTAAGGGCGCCATCTTCAATGATTTTAAATTTCAATGATTGTTAACTTCAATGATTGTTAATTAAGAGAAAGGAATCTTAAGAAATGTTTCAATAGAAACATGCTACTCGCATGCACTTTGTGTCACGACCGCACCATGGTCCGTTTCACCTCCCGTGTCCTTGACATCCATATTGGATGTGAGTTTTCGAGTCACAACCAGATTCGCGGAGTCACTGTATCTGCACTCTGCTCTAGCGTTAATGTCGAAACATCACGTAGCCAATTTTTTGACAAATACACTTAAAACATTGTGTTCACAAACTAATAAAATGACTCATTGAGGTGGTAAACGCAGAAGATAACACAAAAAAAAACGGAGCGATGTGAGAATACACACGGTAACATTACTTTTCGCGCCCGCTTGTAATTCGTAGATCGCGTATCGGGAACTTGCGAAGAGCCCTCGCAGGCGGCCTTGAACTCAGCTGCTGAGATCGGGTCGTGGAGTCCTGCGGTACGCAGTACAACTTGTATATAAATTCCGTGGTCATGGGATAAAAGTACTCAAGTCAAAAATCTAAGTTAGGAGAAAACAAGGGTTAGATTATTGTGCCACCTCTTTTTCCTACGCTCAACGCTATTTCCCAACGCTTTTTTTGTCGTTAAGGAGGCGACATTTAAATTCGGCCGTTTTATTAAAATAAAATATAAATACTTATCTTGTAGTTTCAGTTCTTAACCCAATTTCGCCAAAAATTGACTTAAGAACTTTTACTCCTTGACCACAGAATTGACGTCTGTATACTGCGAATAATAAGTCCTCAGAGAACACTCGTTTTCAGTTTATTTAATGATAATAATAATTATAATAATAATAATAATAATAATAATGGTAATGTCTTTATCTCTGACGAGGTTTAGGCCATAAGGCCTGCTCTTCCGCCTAACCCTTTTAATATTTACATTTACATAATTACAACTGAGGCGTTCGGGTGGAAACAATAATAGCTGACATTTCACGTTACTTACGAAAGTGCATTGATCGTACTAGCAAACGGAAATATGCAGCACACAACTAATGAAACGTAAAGTACAAGTATATTTTCATTGTCAATTTTCTGGACTCTAAAGTTAACATGATATAAAGAAAGCATATGTTTCGTTTTTACAAGAAGGGCGTGAAAAGTCAATAATTTTACTTTCGCAAAATGTCAGCAATTATCCTCCCTCCCGAATGTCTCAATTGTGAGCAAATTGCAAGAAAAAATATATTTAACATAAAAGGCGGATCAATTTAGCATGAAAGTGCCACGAAAATAAAACATTTTTACGATTTTCCAATTTAAATATTTTGCACTGAAATCTGAAGGGAAGCGGCTTCCAAAACATCCATAGACACTACGTCCCTGATTCGAACTCAGGTCCATGGAGTTAACTCGCCATGCATTTTACCGCTACACCTCGATGTCGCTCTGCCGCACTCACTTTCCCGGGTACGTAAATAATTAATGTTCTCTCCCACTATACGTAATTGAATAGTTACCCCGAATACAGAGATAACCCGCAAAAAGTCGAAAGTTGAGATTTCAGTGGAATAGTAACTATTGGACGTAATACACAGCCCCCTCGATTCTAAGGGCGCAGCGGCCACTTCAAAGTAAGTTGTTCTTTAGGTAAAATTGGCCTATTGAACTCTCTGCAGCAAGATGTCGGATCGATGCGAATGTGTTATGAGCGGTAGTGCCTAGACTAAAATTTGACTTCAGAGTGATTCACAATTCATAATATATTGATGGTCTGTAAGTTTTTACAGAAATAATTTAATTTACACTGATGAGAGTTCTTTTTTTATTTTCTGAAAACTTTTCCTATTGAGGGTTAGATCTCTAACTATGCAATTTAAGAAAATTGAAATATCAGAGAGTTCAACAAAAATATGACGTGCGCCATTTTCTTAACCCCTCAGTGGTCGCGCTCAAAATTGAAACGCAAGTGGTCGCGTGGATTACAATTGTGGTACACGCCCGTGTTAACGCTCGGGCCCGAAGGGCATGGGCCCAGGGCCCGCAGTGTTCAAGGGCCCCCAGTAGTGCTTGAAATATTTAATACTACATTTAAAAAAATAAAAATAAAAACCGTGTATAAAAGTGATGTATGATTAAACTATACCCAACAAATAGGCGTGAAAGAGTGATGTGTTGCCCATCATGTAATAGACGATATTTATAATATAGAATGTTGCTGGTTGATGTGAGAATGCCACTCAGTGATGAGAAGTTTAGTTTTTTTAACACAACTTTTCTTTGAATTGGGGAGGGGGAGATCTGTGAAAGTAAGAATAGGGGGCCCCCAAAGCTTTTCTAAGGGCCTTGTAATTGTATTCCGTTTTTTAAAAATTATTTTTTTTAAAATTTACAAAACGATTTGGCTTTTAGTTGAAATATGGACAAGTAATGGTATCTAAAAACACTGAACAGTTACCAACTACTAAATAATTTATTAGAACTTTGACATATTACAAATTTTATGAAATGCTACTGAAAGATGCCTATATTAAATAAAAATACTCAACTACTTGCGAGTACATATTTGTTTTTGAAAATTCTTGTGCTTTATGCTTACTGTTTACTTGTTATAGTTTGCTTTACCATTATTAAATAAAGCAGTTTGGCCAAATTGTGTAAACATCTGGAGCCTGTATTTTGAATGTGTTTTAATGTCAACATCGGATGAACATTTCACACAGATTTTCTGAATGTGGCACACCCACTGGAGACAATTTTCGCAGTACTGTCGAGTGCTCTTGTTTCGTTGACATCCACAGAGATAACGTCCCTCGTTGCCATTTGGTGACTCCGCAGAACCTTCTGTCTTTTCTCGGATTCCCAGTAGAAGTCGCCCGCGTGTTCTTATTGCTGTCGGCATAGATTTTCTCTCGATCTTCCTTTTCATGGCTGGTTTTGTAAAGGAAAAGGCAATATCCTTTAGTAATCCTCTTCTGGTCAACCTTCCTCCACTGTTGTACTTTGCATAAACATTCAGAAAATCGAGTGCAGCGATATTCACGTCAGCTTAGGTCAGAAACTTAACCGCAAGTGGTCGTGTGGATTACTATTGAAATTCAAGCTGTTTCCGGCGCTTATCGCTAGTGTAACAGTTTTCACTTGAGTCATATTTCGTTATAATTCGATAGCTGAGGCCTTCTACGAAAGGTACGGAAAAATCCATGCCAAAAGTTTGTCAACTCTCGCTGTAAACAGCGAATGAATACGACTGTATTACAATAGTAATCCAGGCGATCACTAAGGGTTAAGCGAAATTTGCTCTATCCGTGCAAAAATTTACATTAAAAAAAAGTGGAAGGGTTTTGAATTTTTTTTAAATACATGCAGAAAATACGGGTAAATGGTCGTTTTTTTTAAAAGAATGTACTTATCCTCTTCAATGATCTGTCTCTTAAACAGATTTCATTTAATACAAAAGTATCTATCTCCAATATAACTACAATGATTCACATTTTTATTCTAACTCTAAAATGTACATTAGCACTCACGTATAAGGAAACTTCTTTTTCTTTGAAATCTTGATTGCATACAACCATCCGGTACGACAACAACGAATTTATTTTACTCGGAACTCTGTCTCTACGAAATTTTATTGTGGATTCCCTTTTGAATCTTGAAATGCTATCTGTCGAAACGGAATTATAGATTTCGTTCCCCGCCCTGGGGTAATCGCCAGAAGAGGACAGTGTGGCACGCGGCGAATGCAGGCAAAACGCGGACTGAAAGCAAACCCTTTCCTTTCAGACCAGGAGTGTCCAAATTACAATACTTGAAGGGGCACAACTAACAATTTTAAAATAGTTGCAGGCCATATTTTCATTACTCGGACGATCCACACCTGATTTCCCCGTAACTGTTGATTTTGCAGTTTGCCGGGATGCTCTGAAACGGGGGGTGGGGGTGGATGAGGAATGGAACCATGTGTGATTTCAGGCCGTATCATGCGGAACGCATTAAAACATATTGGGATGATTTTGAATTTCTGAATTTACTAGAAAAAAAATACTTAAATCTAAACAACCTATTTTGACATAACGGGGGTGTTTACCACGGCAGAACGCATGCGCTAGGCGCACAAATATTCTCGCCCGAGATGGATGCAAGTGACTTTCGCGTTTGACTAATAACTTTTCGCGGGCCACAATAAATGGCACGGCAGGCTGCTAGTTGAACACCCCTGCTCCAGACTTGATTGATTGATTGTACAAATAATACGAAAAACAATGTGCTTTTTTATCGCGGCTTATTTTTGATTGATTGATGTTTCGGAGTATGTTCCTGCTGTTATCCAATTGGAAATATGTAATCGTGAAGGAGGAATTGAATTTTCTGCTGTCATTTTCTTGAAGAATACACATGTAATAATTACTCGTACTTGGTAGTCAAAGTCGTTAGTCTTGACCTGCTTAGACGTTAGTCATTTGACTACCAATTTTATCGAAGCTCAGATTTTTTGTTAATTTACTTGCACTAAAATTTAAAAATGCATTTACTGACAGTTATGAGAATATGTAATCATATTTCTACAAGTCGAGTGTATCAATCAATTTAGAAGAAGGAAAAGGAGTCAATATTTTATAACGAACATCGTAGCTTCTAACTGGCAACGATGTTGGACAACTTTGGGAATAATGTTTGCATTCACGTGACCACTGCCTGCAAAAACGTTGTAAACGAAATATAAATGAAATAAATAAATGATTCTGTCTAATGATATCGCAACATCTTATAACGTATTCAACTGCTCGGTTTGCGATTGTTCTTGTTCAACTCTTTTTTTTTTCCTCTCGTAAGAACGGCTTCCAATCGTTGCATGAACGCCCTCTTTTGTGCATGTGCGGTAAACAGAGATGTAATATTTCAATGCACATTATACTCGTTTTCCCTGTGTTGGTACTATCGTATCAGTCTTTTGTAATGGAAATACCAGTAAATGATGACTAGTGCGTCTTTTTGTGTGCTATGCTTGAGTTTACAGTCTCTTTGGTAATAAAACCAGATAAATTTCTTCTGATCCAATTGCCTGTAAACATTAGCTTTCTCGGTGTAGAGACATACCATCACGCTAAAACTCTTTAGAGGCTAAAAGTAAGCAAAGGTATCAGTCCCATACCGGATAAATGTATGAATGAAACAAACCGAATGTACCCATCACAACTTTGCGGCAAAATCGTGTTGAAAATCCTGGCGATATTTTAGCCCCATATCCCACCGCGTACAAAGCCCGTCTGCGGTGAATAAGTCTGATATATGTTGATAACATAGCTTGTTCACACACATGATATTCCCACAGCAGCGAAAATTATGCGCCCACATTGTAGCACTGCATCGTAATGTGACCGTCATAAACGGAACATTATCGGGCAGAACAGATAAGCGTCGTAATACAATTACGGAGAGAATTAATAATTACGCGTTTTTAATCCACTCGTTTGCGAATTGTTAAAATTGTACGAGAAAGTCAAAAAGTATATTAATGCACGTATGTTCTATCAATGTATGCGTGTGTAGAAGTGATGACAGTATTGGAAACAAGAGTACAAAATTTGCTATCATTTCTGCTTGCTGTTCTATGAAAATTTAAATGAGACGAAAGTTATATGTCAAGCAAGGTAGTTCAGAATGTCACGTATATTTAGATGACTGTCTACGAATTTTCTTTGCTTCAATCCATCATGACATCGAATATTTATCGCCAATTATGTATTAATCTCCCAAATATCGCCTTTCCTCTTTGCATTAAATCCTACAAGATAGCCTTCCTACCATTACTCAACCTGTGTTCCTCCAATGCTCATCCCCAACCCTCCTCACCGCCTCGCGCCTGTTTCGCTGCTCCTCACCGCTGCGTTCAATCTCTGCATCGGGCGATACCGACTGCATCCCGCGGGCGACATTTTCTTAGCCGTTTACCTCCTTCCCCAAAAAGCATAGCCCGAGTCCATCCCGTTCTGTTCTCTCCCTTGGTATGAGAATTGATTTCTACGTTTCCTGTGGTCTGCTTAGAATCATACTGTTCGATTATAATTGATCCACTTCTGTCTGTTTTCAAGAAACATTTGCATGTCCTTTAAGAGCACTGTCAACTTTGAAATACACTGCTTAAATGCTGTGGAAACTAAACATTAAATCACCTATCACGAGAGTCTTCTTAACATACATACATACATTCTCGCTGACTTAACATAGAATTCTGAAGATTCTCCCATTTTCACCTGTGTTTGAGGTTTCCTAGACTGATACAGAACATGTACATGCGTTACTTAATTTTGTATTCATAACTAAAATATCTACTCCTCCCGAAACATCACATGAAGGAAAAGAGATGCAGTCGGGCAAGGCCTTCTCAGGTAACGAAATGTGAAACAAGATTAGCTGGGAAACGAGTGCGCGGCAAACTGACCGCAGGATGCTCTCGGAAGAATCCCGTACTCCTTCCGAAACATCGCGTGATCGAAAAGGAATTCTCTCGGGAAAAGCGGTATCAGGTAACGAAGTGTGAAAGAGGATTAGCTGAGAAGCGAGGCGGAGAGAAAATTGACAGCGGGATGCAGTCGGGCGAATCCCTTACTCCTTCCGAAACACCACATGAACGTAAAAGGGATGCAGTCGGGCAATGTTTTGTCAGATAACGGAATGTGAAAGGGGATTCGCTGAGAAG
This sequence comes from Acheta domesticus, assembly GCA_031308135.1. NCBI lineage: Eukaryota > Metazoa > Arthropoda > Insecta > Orthoptera > Gryllidae > Acheta > Acheta domesticus. The sequence continues at coordinate 7,870,055 of JAHLJT010004567.1, read as the reverse complement.
CGACGGCGAGGGAACGCTGACCGCGGGATGCAGTCGGGCGTTCCCCCTCTGCACGTTCATTTCACTTGCATCCCTGCCAACCGACTGCCTTGTCGCTAATCTGCCGTCAGCCGCTCGCCTGGCTTTGCAGCCGCCGGCGCCCCCTCCGCTATCCCCTCCCCCTGGACTGACTGGTTTGCCCATCGCCCCCTCCCCCGCCCCCGCGCCGCGCGGACAAACACCTCCTGTTTCAGCGCCGTATTTGCTCGCCGCCAGCGTCATCGAGCGCGGGCATTTTCGTGTGCAGATTAGCGCTCGGGCAGGAGAGCAGCGCGGAGCGCAGCACGTGGCTGCCGCAATTGCGCTCGTCGACGCTCGCTCAGCGCTCAGCGCTCGTCGCCCGTCGTGAGCTGCAGCTTAAAACCCAATGAAACACGAACTGATCAAGTTGTACCGAGTAAACGGCCATGAGAAATTGATACGAGACGTAATTGTTTCGTGGGTCAGAGAAACTCGACGGTGGGTCACAGGAAATGAACCCAACCTCTCTCAACCTCGTGAAAGTTATGAAAAGTGGCCGTCCATAAATTACGTAGCCCACATTTTCGAGTATTTTCAATGTCCCTTCCTCCCCCTTATAAACGCACTTCCCTATCTCTATGTAACGCTGCCTCAGACCCGTTCCCTCCCTCTACAGCGTTACCTAATTTATGGATGACCCCGAAAAACGCTTTTATAAGGAGCAGTACGACAAGTAAATCGTCTGCGGTATTCGCCTGCCGCTCTTCCTGCGCTGCCGTCACAAAAATTATAAACACAACTCGTCTGCGTATTCCTCAATTAGTACGTCCGTCATTTGCGGCATTTTCATGCGAAATGCATTTGCCAGTATTTGAGGATACTGGTATGATGAAGCGCATAGACGAAACGGAATTGATTAGAGATATTTGAAAACATGAAACACAGTGACGTGCTGATATGAGGGCCGCTGTTGAATATGGCGCATTGTTTGATACAAGGGTTTTTCAATCACTCTGTTTTTGAAAGTATCTCTTTCATACGTGATAAAATGTGTCAAGAAAAATACAGAGCTAGTAGAGGAACAATCGGACGAATGTTTATCCAAGATTTTTTTACTAAAAACTACTTGAAAAGTTAAGTTTCGTCGTTTCCTTCTGTGTTTGTAGGGAGTGGCGGGGTCTCTGCTATTTCTTCCTTGTGAGGCATCCGCATTCGTTTCCACGCTTTCCCTGCCTCTTTCGTTCGTAGCAACACTTCCCATATTTTTCTTTCAACACGGAAAGAATGAGAACAGCCGGGATTCAGAATTTATTTTCAGATGGGTCGTTATTCTCTTTATCCGCATCTACACTACCGGCAGCTTATAAGCGACTCTGACAGTTCTCTCGTCATGTGCTGTGGTCAATTCACGGTGTAAGAAATATAGGTGTGTTTACTCCCAGTCTGAAACTAAAGCGTATGTGAGGCTAGTTCTCATAGTTCTCGCATATAAGCGCTGCGATCTTTGGGTTTCATTGACCAAGGTCGTGATTGGTCATGATCCATTCGACAGCTCTGTGGCCAGCTGATTTCTAATTTCAAGTCAGTGATTTGTCGCTTCGCGGTGGAATTGGTAAAGTATAGAGCGAACAGTTAAGAAAATGGGTAGGAAATGTTTTGCAAAACTGCGTAATAGCCACAGTTTAAGATGTCATCTTAAGATGTACATCTTACAGCGTGACCCAAACCGATCGTGCACACCGTACGGACAAGCTAGGAACTAGCCTCAAACTGGCTTCAGTAAATTTGCACCAAAGCCAGCTAATTGACACACATCTATATCTTACACCGTGGGTACATCATGTGATCTGCTCTAAAGCAATCAGCTTGCGAGGATTTGTTTACTTTCTCACTGGCAGGATTTAGTGTTGGCGATCGTCTGACTCACAACGACCTCACGGAGGCGATACGGTTCGGCTTGGATGAAAGTTATGAACACAGTATCAAGACGTGTCATAGCCTGTCAGTGTTAATGCATTGGGATTTCATTTAATTATGATGTCGGTGGTGCCAGAAACGTGTGGCAACAGCGTATTGAGCTGACTGAGTCGTTTATACGCGGCCGGTACTGTAGAATCTTCTTCTTTGCGAAGCTCCGGGCAGATGCAATGCGTACGGGTAGTCGATTTCAGTCCAGTTTCTGACACGCAACACTCACCGTGCTGGATACTCGGATTGATTTGGAATTTTACCAGCTTGTTCAGCACCTTTCAAAACCCCTACATATAAATTTTTACGTGCTATGAAGCATTGCAAGTAGTGTTTTTGCGATAATTAGTACTGGGACTATTCTTGACCTTAGCGACTATAGAAGGGCGGAATCGCTGCTCGCCGCTGGTTCTGCGGACATTACTCATACACCGCGCCTCACTATCGGCCTATCGGCAAGGTCTCAGTTACTTGGAGGGCAGGCGGGGTGACAAAAACGGGTGTTTACTTTGCAGGTTCAGATGGAACGAACGCGCTTGGAAATCTGACACCGGCTGATAGATGCCGCGTAACGTTCCTAGCGGCTCGCCCGCTGCGGGAAGCGCGAAGGTCACGAAAGGTCCTGATACAAAATGCCTATAAAACACTATTTATAATATTCCATAGCACTTCAAAATTTGCGTATATAGGTTTTGCTTGGTGTTCTATCAGGTGGTTCTATCAGGTGGTGTCAATCCGAGTATCCAGCATGGTGAGTGTTGCGTGTGAGCGTGCCCCTCTTCCCCCCAGAGTGTCTCCAGCGTTGCGGGATGGGGAGCGCGAGGTGTTCCGGGAAAAAGGTCGAGTGTGGAGGCGCGGCCGCGAGCGGTTGCCGAGCGGGGCTCTCTCCGCGCTCTTCAACGCTGCTTTGTTGCGAACTCGCAAAGGCCTCTTTTCTGAGAAGCTGATATTTCGACTCACTAAACAGGAGCGCGTTGTGTTCCTCGATCTCTTTTTCCATTTGCTACATCGTTATTTATCACGCGCGCGTGCACTGACAATTCATCAGAAAGAAAATGGTCGGCAAGTTATTGCGGCCATGCGTTCATGCGCTCCCCACAAGTTCCCAGAAAGGGCCGAGCGCTTAACTTCTGACGGTCGGGAGCCCGGCATTCCACTCGCCCCAGCCGGCTGACTCCCCCTTCCCCCAAAACTTGGCTTCCATCCGGTTATCAGAACGATGTTTCAAATTCAATGAAATGGGGTGTTGTAGAACATGCATTGACTTTTCTTGTCTAAAACTACATGTGCTGTCACTACAGTGCCTCTGACAGTGCGGTCCTGGAGTTCGAGACCCGACGGTGGAGGATTTTTGTCACTAGCTACACAGCGAGGTCGAGTTCGATCCCTGCCTGGAGGAGAATTTCAGCGACCGTCTGCTCCGATCGGTAGTTTTCTGGGGATTCTCCTATCAATACCAGGCGAATACCGGAGAAGTACCCTAACAGACGGTCCAAGCACCGCGCGCGATCTTTCATTCCCCTTTCTTGTCCTATACTCACTCCTTCGTCAGACACTTTTATCCTTATCCTTGTATGCACTACACCACCACACACGCCGGGAGACCGGTCGGGAGCTTAGAGCTTGTCCCGGCTGGGGCGGTGCCCCGCTGATGGGAGATACCTCGTTGCGGAGGACCCCGTTGGCCGACGGTGGGTCTGGTGGGATGTGCCTGGTTGGGGAAAACTCTCTCAAGCCAACGTGTAGGTCGGCACCGGATTTCACCAACCAGCAGAGGAAGACCGCCGCCACTTCCTGCGATAAAACATGAACTACACTGTATATGGTTTATACGTGCTTTTATACCCCAGCACTTGTACTGTATAAGGGGGCCGAAGCCACAGGATGGGTACCCGGGCGTTAGCCCCTAACTCTCACCCTCATCAGATGTACACCTTCCGACCAATATCCGGAACGCAGGAAGCCCTCACGGCAACCTCCCCATACAATGCCTGGGTCTAGGGTCTCTCTGCCAGCTCAGAGCTACTAGCTATCCAGGATAGTACCGGAGTCAATATTGCCTGTATGACAACGCGCCACTCACATGCGCCGGGACACCACGCCCCTCCTCTATGCCCAGAGTATCGGGCCACCGCCACGACGAAGCCAAGAACCCAACTGGGGACCGCCCGGGCCGAAGCTCGGGGGGGGGGGCCAGGGGCCCCCAACCCGCCTACCCACTGCCTACACATGGACTACGCTTACGGGACTTCGTTGCCGCGCCCGAAATCACTCGTCAATGAATCGATACATGGACTGACAGGGTGCAAAGGCGCCGCTGCCCTAGGTCCCCGCCCGCGTCGCGTGGAATGCGCCGGGCGCGGCGGGCGCATGTCGGGGCAGGGTGGGCGGGCGCAGGGGGCGAGGGGGGGGCGCAAGCCGCTTTCGCTAAGCCGCGCGCCGAGTCCTTTGCCGCCAAATGACGCCGCCGACGCGAACAACACGGCGTCGCTCTGCGCGGGGCGCACCCACGCGCGCGGTAGGTCAAGGCGGAGAGACAGGCAGACTGCTTGGGAGCAGCGTGGGAGACGACGCGGTGGGAAAACGGGGCAAAACCAAGGAGGTGGGAATCGAATTGAATTGCCTTATTTTACGTGGCCGATGACATTAGGCTATTGTTACAGCCCCTGCCTTACAAAATGAATCACTTTAACAGTGGTAAGCACATTTGTGAGGCCACGAGTCCCGTTGAGAAGTACTTTCGCGAATTAATTAAAAAGATTCATTAATCAAAAAGAATCGAAGTATAGATGGTGACAACCGGTGCCGACTGACGATTGGCATCTTCGGATCCCCAGGGGCTCCATCAGTCCAGCTCTGAGGACCCGACTGCTCTTCCCGCACGTGTGGTGACGTAGTGCATGTTTTTAAGGGATGAATTGAAATCGTGCCTTATTTTACGTGGTGAGACTCAGGCCATGAGGCCTGCTCTTCCGTCTGACCACGCAAATTTTGCTACTCTCCTTTTACCGACTAGCGGAGAAAGAAGGTATTTCAGGGGCGACGAAACAGGCGATTTGAATTTTGCTCAGAGGCTTCATTTAGGCTTGAGGATCTTTTACATGCAGTAAATCTTCTAACATGGGACAGCCGGCTGTACTTCCCCTCCTATGAAGGATTTTTTTCGCCCCTAAAAAGTCCTGGGCTTGGATCGGGTTTGAACCCGCGAACTTGGGTTTAACAGGCCGATACGCTAATCTGCCGCCACAGGTAACCCAGAGGAATGGATAACAACCTTCAGGGAAAAAACGCATTGGGGCGGACAGGAAGGTGACAAGGTGTCGGGAAGGGAGAAGTAGAAGAAATGTGAGGCTGTGTGGTATTAGTGAAAAAGGCTAATCTTCGACGACTTGAAATCTGCGGGAGAATCCACAAAGAATCCATAGATGAAAGTCTGCGTGAACACTTTGTGTAGGAACTCGGGAGCCCCAGAGTCTTAGAAGGCCAAGTTGGGTCCCTTCGGAGAGAATTATAAGGTGCGGTCGTGTATGTGACCATGTAATACCATTTGGAACGCAATATTTGTACACTCTTTTAAACAGAATCGTTCCGTTTTTGTGTAGCTAGTTTCGTTGTCATCAAGCACAACTTTGAATTCCCGGAATCTCTCCTTTTTAGAAGAGAAACAATCCATTATGACAATTTAAAAAAGCAAAGGGCGCAAAAAACTGAAATATCACAGCAGCAGAGTATCTAGTTATTTGTATTTCTAATTACATTTCAAAAGTTACTAAATGGAACACTGGAAATGCTTTGACGGAACGACGCGGGGTGGAAGTCATTGAAATGTTCGAGAACCTTTTTTTAAGAAAAACTTTAATTATACAAATTGTCGATTACTATTTCAATGTCGATTTTATGTCTGGCAGCTACTAAGGCATACATACGTGAATTACGTTGTAGAAAAGCAAAAAAAACAGTTGAAAGTAGCAGTTATTAAGTCCTTGATATTTATCAAAACATAATTTAAGAAGTCTTGCCTACACCCGCAAAATTTTATTTGAAATCAACATCGAATATACTTAGGCAAAAGTATAAATCAAGGTAAATAATTTAATTTTCACATTTTATTACCTGCTAGTTTGAATATTAAATTAAAACTATGAATACACATGTTTTTAAATATATTTACTGTTAGCTAAAAGTTTGCAAATGCTCCGTTTTAAGGAGAGAAAGAAATTGTCACGTTATTGTTGCGTCTAGCTCAGGGATTCCCAACTTATTTCCATCCCTTTAAAATAATTGTTTCATTCATTTTCCCTTTAATTTTTCTCTACAATACACTGTAAACTACGCGTTCTTTGGAAAAATAATGACACAAACGTTTTAGTATTTCACAATGTACATGAACAAAGGTTTTGGAAAAAGAAATTAAAATTATGTTCTGTAACTTTTCTACTATTACTACTTTTAATTGTTCAAATATAAAGATCTCAGGAGAAAAATTACATATTCTAATCGCACAAAAGTTTCTTTCCATTGATATTAATGACATTCAATTCGGAGAGAGGAACAGATTTATACATTATTGCGATTTTTTTGTTAGATCTCTGATAGAAGATTTTAGTTTACATTATTGCGAGATGAAAACACACGCAAATAATATGTATCAAAAATAAATTAACAGTATCATTAATATTTTTGTAATATATGGCATCTTGATTATATCGATAATTTGCCAGTGCAAATTTGATTCTCGAGCCCCAAACGCACCCCAGATCATTATTGACCCCCTTTAAAATATCGCCGATCCCCTAGGGGGTCGATAATGACCAATCAGAAACGTAGACGCACCAAACTTTGTTCAATGTCCTGAGCAGAATATCATATTTTGAACTGTCTTGAGGCTTAGTGAGTCTAGCTGTTCAGCCGAGAAAAAAATGTATTTTTCACTGTCCCAAATGTATTGTCCTAAAGAACAGAGCTTAATATTATTGCACCTAAAATTACTCTTCCTAACTATATTCATTTCCTACCAGTGTGGAAAGACAGATTTTTCACTAATTTTCTATTTAAAACCTCAATATGTTTGAATATTGAAGATAAATACGTTTATACTTTCCATGTACCAATAAACACATCAAAACAAATCTGGTGAATTGTTTTTTATTCTTTTTAAATATATTCAAATTTCAATGTAATTCTTAGTAAAATAAATATTACCATTCTGTTCTTAAATTATCCTGCGTTAGGCAAGTAATGTACACATTCGTGGACGAGAGATGGGCTTCACTTGCTGCACTCCCTAGCGGTCCACCTGCGCAGAGCGTGTGGGCAACGCGAGAGCCGGTGGTGCGTCATGCGTGAATCGGTGAGTCGTGGAGGGCGAAGCATCACAGGACAGGGACAGGGACAGGGACACGACTGCGCCTGTCCGTCGCATGTCGCACTTCGTCGTGCGCGCTTTGAGCGCAGCGCAGCGCAGCTCAACTCGGCTGGCGCCACCCCCTCCTCCCCCACTCACACTGTCACTCCCTGCACCAGCGCTGTGCTATGCCGCACCGCGACTTCTTACGAAACAGAATTTGCTGTATTAACACTCCGGCGGGCGCGTCCCGTCATTTCCCACCAGCTGGGCCTGCAGCACTCCGTCCCGCATTTATCAGCTTCGATTTTCGCGTCAATACTTATTACTTTTGTTAGAGAATGTGAAGGAAATATTCTTCATTTATGTTTTATACATTTCATAATAATAACTAAATACCAAACAAAATAACAATGTTATTAAGAATCTGATCCATCACTCGCTCCCTCCGTGTCTTGGTACGTGTTACATGTCGGGAATGAATGCGGTACGAACGTGCCTTGTTACTTTCTTTGGAAACAACGCATTAAAATTTGAATAAGTAGTTAGTACTCCAAAATCTGTGCCATAAATCTTAATAACAATACAGAAGTAAGAATTTTAATGGATAAAATACGCAAGTATTATACTTACATGACAAAGCACATGCGGTACCGTGAGAGTTCGAATTACGAATGAATAACGGCCGATCGGCAGTGTCTAAAATCGGTTTGAGTGTCATCCGGTGGGCAAATATATTGAATGAAGAATAACTATGAGGTCAATAATACGACACCAATTATTTACACGAAATCAACAAGAATGTAAGAATGCAGCACTGAGTGCCGCTACGCACCCACCGGAGGGTAAAAAAATGTATCTCTGTCCGTTTACACTACACTGTCACTTGCATTCCTATTCGCATCACTCTCCATGAAGATTCCGAATGAAAATTGCGAGGAACGATGTTTTTGGATATTCATTATGTTCTCTAAACTTAACAAGACTTTTTACCGTGTGAGCTTCAGTAGGTATTCACACTTCAAAATGCCAAGCGAATCCTTCACATCATTCTCCAGTAAAATGGTGCTCAGAAAGGGCAAATAACAGAACATTTTGGTGTAATTTTTATATTTGATTTCTATACGCCTTCCGAGTACCTGAACACGATTATCAGGTTTGCCAAAACACTTTTACTTGGAAACACGTTCCCAGCCACAAATATGTAAAAGTTTCGACTTTTTCCAGATTTTACTTTTCGCCCTTTTTTTGTAAGAGAAAGTATTGTAATTATGCGCCGGAAAACTGCCTTCAGGTACAGGGCAAACGTTGCTACACTATCATCTGCAGCATGGCAGTACTTTTTAAAAGTTTACCATCAGGTCCAGCGACGAATAGTTGTCGAAAACAATCCAAAAGAAAGGAGATGGAAAAGCAAGAAAAATGGCCTTTCGTCCTGTCACAACAAATTGTTCCCAGCTGGTCCCCAGTTTTATTGTACTTTGTTTCCTGCAATGTTCCGAGAAACGACCAAAAAATGACTGGCAAGAACGCAGGAAATAAATGCTTTTACGTGTTTCTCACCTGTGGAAAGGGTTGCGACAATATGAAAATCGATTCAAAAAATGATCTTGGAGATGAATTACTTGCTGTATCTGGAGAACAAGATGAAGTCCAAGTTTCCAGCCAATGAACCTAAAGAACCAATGGAAAAGGATATGGATATTTTACAAGATAATACAAATCATTCAGAAACAGTACAATATAAAACAAAAGTGCAAATAATAAAATATTTGCTAATTATATATGTATGTTGATGTCGATAAAAAAGCAAAGCCTTCGAACAAAAGTATGCCTCAGTGAAGGCAAAGTCTGTGGGCTTCCAAAATATTTTATTTTCCTTTCTCATATTGTTAATTGCTTACTGTACTTTTTCCTATTAAAATGTAAAATGACTCCATAGGCAAGGCATTTATTTGCACACCAATTTATTGCATGTAAATTACATATGAGTCAGTGAGTGGATGGTAAGTGAGTATCATTTTCACAGTAACATGTGAAACACGGTGTGTCGCACATTACCGTGAACACACTGAGCCTAGAAAAACATAGAATATAGGCATAAAATACAGGCAAGTTTATTCTTTTTAATTTCTTGTCCCGTCATCATTTACAAAAAAACATAGTTTTTAAATTATATTGAGATAAAGTGAGATAATTCCCGTTTTCCAAGTTTTATACTTGCAGCTCTTGATTTTGAGACGCTAAACCATTGATAGGAGAAAAACCTTCAGTATATTAAATGTAGGTAATTTTATAATAAAAAAATTATATACAATCATCATTTACGTAAAGTTTATGTCTTTTATTTATTTTGAAAAAGCAGAAAAAGTGAGGATATTTACACATTTTTGCATCAAAAACATGTTTCCACACAAACGTCTTGATGGCATATACATGTTCAGTGACTGAAAAAACGTAAAGGGATCAAATATCAAAACTTTTCTGTCTTTTATATCATCTGACTGGACCATCAGAGTAATTTGTACCCGCTGGCCGACCCTATTTGATACACGCATTTGATAGAATTGACTAGGAGTTGCCTTCCTGTGCAGCGCCTTGCTGCGTTGGGCGGGGCGGGGAAAAACTAAAAAAGTCAGGATGTTTACTAATTTTTGCATCAAAAACATGTTTCCACACAAACTCCTTGTCGGCATATTCGTGTTCAGCGACGTAAAAAACGTGAAGGGACCAAATACCAAAACTTTCCTTTCTTTAGTATCATCTGACTGGACCATCAGAGTAATTTGTACCCGCTGGCCGACCCTATTTGATACACGCATTTGTTGGAATTGACTAAGAGTTGCCTTCCTGTGGAGCGCCTTGCTGCGGCGGGCGTGGGCGTGGGCGGGGGCGGGGCAGGGGGCGGGGGCGGGCCAGAAATAGCGAGGTCGAGGCCCGCGCCCGGCGGCGGCGGATGCGCCGGCGCACGTGGCCGCGCGAAATAGACGCGCCCCCTCCCCTCCCTCCCCTCCCCCTTCCCCCTGGCTGCTTTCGCTCAGAGGCAGCCTCTCGCAGCGGGAGGCGCCGGGGTTCGAGGCCCGACGGCAGCGCTTAGCTACAAAGATAGGCTGAGCTCAGCCGCTTTCTGAAGGAGAATTCTAGCGGATGGCTCCTCTGATACGGTCGTTTAACGTGGTTTTCTCCGATCAGCACCAGGCGAATGTCCGAGCAGTAGCGTAGCAAACAGGCCACGGACCCGATATTTCCTTCCTCTTCCTTGTCTTATTCTCGTCCCAACGGCGGCGAGGGTGTAGCGGTTAGCGTAACGGACTGCTATAACCAAGTTCGCGGGTTCAAATCCGATCCAAGCCGTGGGTTTTTGAGGGTGAAACAATCCTTCGTATTCTTTCTTTTGGAGGGGAAGTAAAGCCGGCTATCCCATGTTACTTGCTTGTACAAACTTCTCAAAACCTCTCAAAACTCTCTCCCGTCGTGTGGGTCATTTACTTGCTTGTAAAAGATTCTCAAGTCTAAATGAAGCCTCTGAGCTAAAATCAAATCGCCTGTTTCGTCACCCATGGTATACCTTCTTTCTCCGATAGTTGATGAAAGGAGTGTAGCGATATTTGCGTGGTCAGACGGAAGAGCAGGTCTCATGGCCTGAGTCTCGCCACGTAAAATAAGGCATCAATTCAATTCATCCTTTAAAAACATGCACTACGTTACCACACGTGCGGGAAGAGCAGTCGGGTCCTCAGAGCTGGACTGTTGGAGTCTCTGAGGACCCGAAGATGTCACCGGTTGTCACCATCCATACTTCGACTCTTTTTGAAAGTGATCGATGACATTAGAACATTGTTACATCTCCAGCCTTATAAAATGAATCTTTTTAATTAATTCGCGAACGTACTTCTCAACGGGACGCGTGGCCTCTCAAATGTACTTACCACTGTTAAAGTGATTCATTTTATAAGGCAGGAGCTGTAACAATGACCTAATGTCATCGGCCACTTTAAAAAAATCGAAGTATAGATGGCGAGAAACATCGAGATTAACTATTCATTATCCTAACGTGAAGAATGACCATAGCGGTTGACGTGTCCGAAATCAATCAATCAATCCTCTCCTCGCCCCTTCTTACAGGTCATCTCCTGCTCTCCGCCGTTCTCCACCAGGCGCGCCACTGTTGCCCCGTGGCGTAGCGTGACTCGCACGTTTGGGGAATGCTCAACAACAACTCAAAATGTCACTATCAACTACTTCATCTAACAGGCGAAAGCCACACAAGGCAGATACAGTGGAAGTACACTGAAACTACTTCCATGTTCCCGATTGTTTACGACGGTGTAGGTGCTTCTCACAAAATCCTCACAGCAGTCAGGACTGCCGATATCCAAGGTGGAAATATTTCCACCATGCCGATATCTTGAAAGCAAATTATACAATGGCTGAGCTTTAATTCTTATACGCGAATGGCAATGAGACCACTTGTTAATTTATACATTGCAGACTAAAATAATATGTAATCTACTTAAGAAATAATTCAATTTCTTTGATATTAATTAAGAATAGTAGGCAGGCACTATTTCTACAGTTTGCGCCCATGACCAAGGGGGGGACTCCCAAGTGAGTGAGAGAGAGATAATTTACTGACCGTCTGAAGTGTGCCGCGCTCTCGTGCACAAACGAGTAACTTTCTCAAATTAGCCTCTTTCCCACCGTGCACTTTCCTCAGTGGATGCTAGCGTAAAGCAGTCGGGTTTCTCTGGGCCAGGGGTGAAGAGGGGAGAGGGGAACCTCGCCATCTGCGCATACGTCATTGCTCGTCGCAATCTCGCGGCAGACGCTAGAAGCATTTCAGCTTCCAAGCAATCACAGACCAGCTTTAACAACCCGCCGAATTCAATAATAGGAAATCAATTTAAAATTCATACAAAACTTGTTTCGCTCAACGGACCACTTGTCAGATAATCAATACAGTATTTAGGGTTATTAATGTTATATAATGCTCAGCATCTTAGCGTCCCCTGCCGCTGCGCCACTGCTGTTGCCACTCGCCAGCGTCTCCGATCGCCGCTCCGTCGTGGTGCATCGGCCGAGTTTGGGTCGCACTTCGCACCTCGCTCCGCGCCTCGGCGGAGGGAAGTCGTCGACCTGAATTCTTGGAGCGTCCTTTCGTGCGCGTTTGCCAGCGCATTGCTCGTCGTGCGGTCCTCCCGACCCTCCTCCGTTGCCTCTTCGCTCCTCCTCCGATTGATTAATTGATTGATTGATTGGTGTTTCCGGGCGCGTCAACTACCAATCGCGCGCGGTCCGTGGCCCGTTTGTTCGGATACTGCTCCGGCATTCCCCTGGTGTTGATCGGAGAAACCACGGAAAACTACCGATGAGAGCAGCCGGCCGCTAGAATTCTCCTCCAGACAGCGATTGAATTCGACTTAGCTGACAAGCTAGTGTCGAAACTCCTGCCGCCGTGGGGAGTGGAGTCCTAGGATCTCCCGGTCAGAGGGACTGCAGTGCCATCAGGTTGATTCACTGAGCCATCTCGCTCGGTCTCTCTCCGAATGTCGGCACCTCCGCCAAAGAAATTTCCAGCAGCGCTGCGTCCTCGACCTACTGCTTCAGACGCAGTAGCTGCGCACTCGGCCGTTAAATGCGACGCACGTTCTGTGTGTGCCGTGTCTCCATTTCGCAGCAGTTCTATTAGAACGAGGGAATATCAATAGACAGTGAATGAAACAAACCTGTCTTTCGCACGCAAATATTTTAGCATACATACTATGTTTATTCTCAGTAGCTATTCGATATTCAATGGGCAAAATTAACATGCGAGGGCAGGAATAAACATTTACCTGAAGTCATCTTTGGGGCCGTCCATAAATTACGCAACGCAAATTTCGGGTATTTTCAAAACCCCCTCTCCTCCTTGTAACGCACTTTCCTTTTTCTGCGAATCGCTGCTTCAGACCCTCTCCCTCTCCTTTTAGCGTTACGTGATTTATGGATGACCCCTTTTGAAAAACTCCAAAACGTACAGAGGGTATTAAATGAAATCTGTTTCTGCAGTGTAAGAACTGTGAATTCTGTCCACATTTTGCCTCCACACGCGCCGCCTCTACCTTTCGCTGTCGGCGGCGGAAGGGGGGCTACTCAACTGTCAAGTGCGCAAATTTTGAAAAATTGAATACTTTCCGGCAAAAACGTAACCCGCACTTTTCTGGACTACTGAGTTTACTCACATTAAGGTCGTATGTGGTCTGAGTGATTCATGTAGGAAACTATGTTGGCAAACATGAACATTAAGCGCCTTTTTTCGTTTTTCTTAATTTCGCCACGAGTCGCACAGGTGCATAAACGTTGTAATAATGAAGGAGGAAAGTCGTGTGTCGCTAAATTTGCGTTTTGAGGTTTACAAAGTTTTTGCCGGAAGATATTTAATGGTAGAAATGCTGAAGATGTGTTGTTGACGTCATTAAAGGAAGAAATAATTGATATCATGTTTATCTACTCAGATTTATTCAGAGAGCCGGCGCACTGTCTCCCGACTTTTGACACGTATAGCGAGTCTGTTTATGTCGGCAAAAGACGAATGACGACTCTAAATAGATCTAAGTTGACAAAAATGACTTCAATTATTTCATCCAAATGCGCAAATGTCATGGAAATATGTTATGTAGTGGTTTGGAGAAACGAAAAATACGAATTGAAATTGGCCAGCATTTTTTCTCGTTTTATTTCTATGTGCATAGTAACATTACCGCATTTCGAATTGTCAGCTTAATATTCAAACTACTAGTAGCTGTATATTCAATAAATGATAATTGAAAAATATAAAATGTGAGGTTTTGCGTAATTGTACAAAAAATGCAACGAAATATGATAAATTTGATCATTGTAGAAGCCGGTCGCTATTATTAGATAAAATCAAATAAGTTGAGTCGTTCAAGTGCAAAAATATCGTAAATGAAACGTTACATTTCTGAGGAAAACGCCACGATACCAAGGTTTCAGTCTCGTCTCAAGCAGTAATGTACGAGCGAAATATCATCACTGCCGTTTCTTCATAAAGTCCCTCAATATGTCACAGATGCCACATCCGAACGCTTCAATTGACAAAAAAATAACGAAGGTAACACTCTCCAGAATAGAAATAGTTTTGCTAGATGCCACTGTTTGCTCCATTTCAGGGCAGATTAATAAACTTAGAGCCTTTAGGAAGACCAACTTATGGAGCCCCTAATAATATCGAAGTATTGAACGAATGTAATCACTTAACAGGGAAATAAACCATAGCTTTGCAAATTTAAAGTACACATTAAAAACATATTTTACAAATATCTGAACCCTATGCAAGAACCTAGCCTTCCTTTGCGGTGAACTACCACTCGCTCGTTCGCTCAACGAAATTACCCCAATGCAGTGGGGGCTGGAAACTATCTTTGAGAGGTTTCTTTTTATACGCATTGAAGGCGTTTGTCGCCATTTGGCTGTTTTTTGTGCCACCCGCTTCCCGTGAGGCGGTCGACGCGATGAGGTGTAACCCCGAGCCCTGATGTCGACGCTCTGCCTCCGGGTCGGAACGCTGCTGAGCGATTCTTGGAGATGGCTGTAATGCACCCATATTTGCAGGGGCATAAGGAACGTCATACTGCTGCAAATATGGGTCAATCAAATTACACATTCACGTTGACAGTTTCAGCTTCTATTAGCCTAGTTTTTCATAAAATGACATTTTAGTTTGAATTGTTGCTAGAGAAATGTTTGTTTAGAACATTGTCACAATGAATTGGTTTTGCCGCAAAGGATAAATTTATTTCGCGTTATTTCCTAAACCATGCGATTAAGACTCATTAATTCGTCAAATTAGATTCAAACAAAAATGTAAGTGCGTATATAAAAGTAAATGTCACATAATACAGCTTCTACAAGCGTAGCTTTTCATAAAATGAAATTTTAGTTTGAATTGTTGCTAGATAAATGCTTGTTTAGAACATTGTCACAAATGAATTGGTTTTGCTACGAAGGATAAATTTCTGTAATTTCCAAAACTATGCGATTAAGACTAATTAATTCGTCAAATTATATTGAAACAAAAATGTAAGTACCGCACATAAATGTAAATGTCACAGAATGCTGACTGCAAAGCGTAACACCATGAACACTGACGTAGTTTCAGATGCTCGCGAGGAAATGCCAACATCGCCTCCCCCCCCCTCTTGTCACAAAGGACTCGCCACAGCGTTCGTGAGCTCTCAGATGTGCTTACAACACTTTCTGAGGCATCATTTTTGTTTTCATTGCTCTCTCGTTCCCCACCAATCGATACTACGCTAAATGAAATGCATGCATTTCTGAAGATTTTGTGATATTTGCAATGAATCATACTTTGATAAAGTGAAATTATATTGTCTGGGAGTTCCAACCCTGTTATATTACAACAAATTGCTGCAAATGGTCTTCGATAAAAAAGTAATTTGAAATAACTTAGGACATTAAATTTTCAAATCCAAATTCATTGACGTCGATGAGGATATTAATATTGTAGCGTCATGGGCATGGCTTCCTGCACAGAGAAGCATTTGCAAGATATGGGCATGCGTGTAGCTAAACTCTAACATATATATTAATTTGTAAGATACAATATGAAATGCAACGCATTAATAAATAACAGAGAAACAATATAAATAAACAAAATATTCAATGTAAAATAGAATAGATAAAGTTATATTATTTATTCCAAATAACAGAAAATCATTCACCGAAATACGTACATTGAGCAACTCCCTTTTACACTTAGAAACGTAAATAATTATTTTTATACCTTATGCGGCTGTTTCTTTTTCCCAGATATTTTCTGTTTTTTCTTGCTTTTATTTCACATCTATTTATTTTTTATGAAATACTACTTTATATTTTTTCTATTTTCTTCCGTTCATTTGTTAATGTAGTTTTACTTCTTACTCATGTGTTGATTTGCTCTCTTTCGTTTGTTTTTCGGCGCTTTAAAATGTTGCAACTTCAACTGATGTGAAGGTTTTTAAGCATTGTTCGTGCGTTACAACTATAAAACTGCAACAAAATAGTACATCGTACGAAAAAGTGGTGGTGTGAAAATTGGCGCGTATTTTCACACAAAATACGCGCCAATTTTGACACAAAATCAACTCGCGCATTAAAATGTCGATGTCTGCATACAGAAAGTCAACGTAGAAGTAGCGTGGAACACACGCAATTGCGATGAGCGTTAGCGTAAATTAAACCCCGTGTTGCAGTATGCAATTCAATCTTGTGTGACAGAACTCTCAAAGTGTACATTATAGTTTTTTGAAGAAATGTGTCTGTGTTTATTCAGGGAATACTGCAGTTATCTTTTTTAACGTCCAACGTATTGTGAGAGTAGCTTTAATGTTTGTCAAAGAAGAAAAGAATAATTGAAACGAACCACAAGAGATATGTAGTCGACTGTTAAACCTGTATTTGCTCAGCCATAATGCGCACAGCTTTGCTGGACTTAACACGCAGAAGGCGCTAGTATTTTTCATTTTTAACTGACTTATTTGCTGTACTTCCGGAGCCCACTTTAAAGATATCACAAAGAAAAAAAAACAACTGAAAAACTGTGATGGAAAATGCTACCGTTGTATTTGCCGCATTTGGAACAGCAATGGAAGCGTATCCCGAGTCCGTTTCGTCGGCGCACGGCCGACCTGAGCATAGTTCACAGAACAAACAAGATGTCCATTTTTATTGGGCGCAGGTGGAAACGCACTAGTGAGCGCGTCGCTCGTTAGTTGCGTCTGTGCGTTCGCGTCATCGTTGGCGATGGCCGTCAGCGATATTCCCTTAAGCGCCGATCTCCCGCGGCGCTGCCCGCTCCGTCCGCCCGTGCCCCTCCCCCCGGCCCCCCACGCAAACACTCGCTAATTTGCCGCAATGAGTGCGCGCGCTCGTATTTGTTTTTAGAGTAAATACCCG
The DNA here is from genome assembly GCA_031308135.1 of Acheta domesticus. NCBI lineage: Eukaryota > Metazoa > Arthropoda > Insecta > Orthoptera > Gryllidae > Acheta > Acheta domesticus. The sequence continues at coordinate 7,852,786 of JAHLJT010004567.1, read as the reverse complement.
CATGCGCGCGGCGCTCTGTTTCCTACAATATTGATAACCGCCGCTCCGGCAGACGCGCCCGATAAGGAAAACAACTTGCGCGACTGCTTCTGTTTTTCCGTCCCTTGCGGCGGCGGCGGCGCTGTGCGGCCCGCGTGCGCGCCCTGCAAGGACGCGGCCGCGCGGCCCGCGCAAACACAAGTCTCCGGGCGAGGGACAGACACGGGGAACGATGACAGACAGTGAACGAGACAGAGAGAATGGACCAGAGAAGGAGAGAATGAAAGAGAGAATGAACGAAAGAAAGAGAGAATGAAAGAGATAGAGAATAAAAGAGAGAAAATGAGAGATAGAATGAAAGAGAGAGATAGAATGAAAGAGGGATAATGAAAGAGGCAGAGAATGAAAGAGAGAAAAAGAGAGAGGGAGATGGGGAAACAATGCAGAGAAAGAAAGAGTGGAAAGATATGAGGGGGAGAAATTTATCCTGTAGCAGCAAAAAGATTTAAAAATGCCTGTTGTGCTTTTTGTGACAGGAGAATTAGCGGTCTTCTTACAAATGAAATGGCTCAGAAATGTTGATAACAGATGCCGCGTTATCAAAAAGATCTCTTGTACTGAATATTCTACAAAGGATTGACAGTATTTGTCTTGCATCTTAATTTATACTCGCAAATTATGATGGAGAAAATGTTACGTTACGGTGTCCATCTTTTCAACGTGATGCTTTTGTTGTTATGGATAAACACACTTTTTTGTGAATAGTTATCAGTTTTCGTTAATAAAGTCGGCTTCTAATGTCCAGTAAATTCAATTTATTCCTCTTTAATACTATGAATAAAGGAGGCATGAATAATAAAATCATTTCGTGTATTCACAAATCAGTTAGAGCGATGGTTTTCCTCTATTCAAAATTTAAAATTGTTACTGAAATTCTACTTCGATTACATGAATAATAGAGAATCACTGTAATTATATTTTTAAAAAGAAGAGAAATATAAAACTTTAGCATTGTGTAATATTATCCAATTATGAAAATAATAATAATAAATATGGAACCTTCACACGAAGAAAAGCAGTTGAGAACATTTTAAAATATTTGAATAAGCTATTAATAAGTTCAGAAGAATTATGAATAATTCCCTTTTTATTTATCTCCCCTTTATTAACAAACTGATTTTTTTTCATTCAAAATTATACTTCATCAATATTCATTGCTCTATATTTACTGCTCTCATTCGATAGAAATTATTCATTTGATAATATTTCAATTCTGTTTTGCCAAACAGAGGTCGTAAAATAACCCTACAGAGTTTCAGTATCTCTGAAAATGTGTCATAGCGCAAAACAACGAAACCGAGAAGCCGTGGCCTAACATCCTGTTTATGTGAAAACCTCCTTCCCGAAATTTTAAAAGAAGTGTTTCTGCAGCAACGCTTTAGTGCGGTAAGAGAATAGAAATCAGTGTAACAATTGCCTGTTTTGTGAAGAAGATATTAATTCTGCTGAAAATTTACTAATATTTACCACTGTTGTATTTGAGACGATTGTGTTAATCTGAGACCTGGGTTAAAATGAAGAATTGACCCTCAACAGAATGAAAGCAGAAAGCAATTGAAAGTTGAAATGAACTACGTTTGCCGCTGCCCGTGCGCCATAGATAAAGGCCGGCGGAGTCATTTTCTCCGAGACCCACATCCTATGAGCTGTAAATAGCCGCTCGATTGGCGAAGTAGATAGGTAAAGATGAGGCAGCCTGAAACCCCCACCGGTAGAGGTGGCTCAGAGCAACAACTGATGGCACTGCGGTGCCTCTGACCGGGAGGTCCCAAGGTCGGGTCCCGACGGTGGCACGATTTTCGACACTAGCTTGTCAGCTAGGTCGAATTCAGTCGCTGTCTGGAGGAGAATTCTAGCTGCTGGTTGCAGTGATCGGTAATGTTCGGTGGTTTCTCCGATCAACACCAGGCGAATGCCCGAGCAGTGCACTAACAAAGGCGCCACTGACCGCGCGCGATCTTTCCTTCCCATTCCCTAATCTATCCTCATCCCTTACACACTCACACCGACATGCACTACACAACCACTCATACCGGGAAACCTGTGGGCGCTTAGAGCTTGTCCCGGCTGGGGTGGTGCCCCGCTGGTGGGAGATACCTGGTGGAGAAACACCCTGCTAGTCGACAGTAGGTCGGCGCCAGATCTCGCCTCCAGCGGGAGAAGATCACCGCCACCTCCCGATGAAAAACACGCACTGCACTTACGGGACTAATGATCTCAGTAGTTGGCGCGTCCGGAATCAATCAATCAACAGCGTTGGCCTCCGCTCGGCGCCATAGGCCAAGGCAGGCGTGCCCATGAAAAGGGAATGACGAGGTGGCCTGAGATCCCCGCATCTCCTCAAAAGGGCGGAGCTGGGCGCGGCCGGGCGCGCCCTCTGTAATGACCGCCTGCCAGGGCGGCGACTGACGTTTGAAAATGAACGAAGGGCCACCCAGTCTCTCTGAGAGTTGTGACCCTCACTTTCCCATTCGGGCGAGGTCTCGTGGCCTAGGAGGCGTTTCGGTTCAAGGGAAAGACTCACTTTTATGATTTCCTCAATCATAAAATACACTTTTCATTTTAATGAATAAAAACCGTCAGTAATTAATATTGCTGAGAACAAAAATATTCAGGACATCATTTTTTTTTACTTTTGTTCTAGGAGTACTGCAAGTTCAACCTGTTTATGGTTTGGAGGATGTTAGAAATCCTTTTCATTTAGTCCAGTGTAACGAGTATTTCTAGGTGACATTATGACTTTGCAAGTGGGATAAAGATGGCGTGGCAAGCGTCATGCTTCTACCGCATACTTTTTACGCAATATTGACTGTTATTATTACAAAGCCAGTAAATACTGGTTGGTATTCGTCTGGAAATAAGGCCGAGTGGTCCTTACGACCGATGGGAATACGATACATCCGGATAAAAATCCTTTTTATCCTTAACGTTTGTTTTTTAAAATATATATCTAACGAGAATTCCTTAAGACTATTTCTTCTTTTTGTTAAGTTAGATCTTACTAAAAATGTCGATGCACAAGTGTATTAAAATGAAGAATCCCACTTCACAGTGAAGTCCGGTCTTTTCAGTTGACAACTGTCTTGTCTTTTTCCGGTCTCAGATCCAAGTTCGTAATTTCTTATCTGCAGAAAGCACTTGAGACAGTATTCATTCCATAGAGTACGGAATGCAAGATGAGATTCCTAGGAATTTCAATTGCATGTGATGATCTCATTTAGTTGTCTACAGGACCAAAAAGAAGTTGTATTTCAAAGATAATAAAACTGGAGTTGCAGACGAATTTCGTGAAGGCCTAATGTTTAGCCAATCTGTTAAACGGAGTACATGAGCGAGGAAGTTCTGAGTTTTAATGTTGTAAGAATAAGAATGAAATGTTTTAATACTAAAATATCATACGTTTGGATACAAGCAGAATGAAACATCTTATTTCTTAGATAGCTTATTGACAATCTAATTTTCAAATTAGTAACTTTGTCTTATTAAGTGAAATATATTTTTGTGTACAGAACACAAGAATGTACGGTGTGTTTAGAGAGATTCTCCTAAGAAGGGACGGCTTTGACAAGTAACATGTGTTTCATTTGTTTCCTGGCCATTCAAACTAGTCCCTTCTTAGTGTTAAGGCGGCTCCACATATTCGCTATTCGGGGAACAGAGAGCAACCGCTCGCCGAATCCCGAGTAGTATGGATGATTCACTTGCTATTTGCCGAGTGACGAACATTCGGCGCTCGCCCTACCCGCTGCGTGTCGGTCTTTGGGACACATCAAAGGGAGCGAACATTCGCCGAACACATCAACTGGCCGGGATCGGGCGAGCAGTAGCTCGCTGCTCGGCGAATGTCGAATGTATGGAGCCGCCATTACAGTAATTTCTCAATACCGTTGTGATATTTCGCGTCTTTTTCTGTGACGTGTCGCTAGGTATCGCTTGATCGCGACCGTATCAAGCAGCGATCATGCGATCATGCGACATCAAGCGGCCCGAGTGAGAAAGACGCGAAATGCCGAGTGATATTTCATCGTGGCCATAGTAGCTTGAGGGGCAAAGATACAAAAATCGCACTATACTTTTCGATCGGATAGGCACGTGGTTCGTGTTCGCTCCGCTTGTAGCGCCTTCCGAGGGTTCTCCGTAGAGTACTTAGAGACAGAGAGTAGCGCAACCGCCGCCATTTTATATCCAATAACCCCTCAATCCCGTCAGACATCAATCAGGAACTGAAGGGAAGTTACAACATTCGGTGACATAGTGAAGATTTTCAAGAATATTAATATTGGTTTCGGATAGATTCGTGGTTCTCAACATACGGAATACCACACAGTTCGAATTCTCGTGACAACTGGACTTAAAATGGCGGGATCGGTGGAACAATTGAATGCGCTACTCTCTGTATCTAGGGACTCTACGGTCCGATTAAAATAAGTAGGTGATTGACAGTTGCAAATAGAAGGGAACGACGTTGACAGTTTGCTTACCATTGAGCACATGCTCCCGGGACACGAAAGTAAATACTTGAAATGAATACTTATTAAAGTAACCAAATCATACACTCATTTGTATGAAGCAACAGCTTCAGAAGCTCAACTGTCAATCACCAACTTCTTTTAATCGGACCATAGAGTCCCTAGATACAGAGAGTAGCGCATTCCATTGTTCCTTCGATCCCGCCATTTTATGTCCAGTTGTCAGGAAAATTGAAACTGCGTAATATTCATATGTTGAGAACCATGAGTCTACCCCAAACCTATATTAATATTCTAGAAAATCTTCATAAGGTCACCAGTTGTTATAACTTCCCTTCAGTTCCTGATTGATGGCTGACGGGATTGAAGGATTGGATATTATAAGGCGGCGGTTGCGCTACTCTCTGTATCTAGGGACTCTACAGTGCGATTTTTTTAACTCTGCCCCTCAATCCTCTATGGCCACGATGGAATATCACACGGCATTTCGCGTCTTTCTCCGTTGTGCCGCTAGAAGTCGCATGATCGCAAGCACTGCTTGATACGGTCGCGATACCTGGCGGTGCGACTGAGAATGTCGCGAAATACCGTGACGTATTCCATCGTGAGGACGGGCCTTGAGGGGCAAAGTGACAAAAATCGCAGTGTATACTGCGATTTTTGTAGGAAGAGCTCTCAAGATAACTCAAATCCCATCTTCGCGATAGAATATGTCACGGCATTTCGTGTTATTCACAGTCGTTCCGCTAGATTTCGCACGATCGCGACCGTATGAAGCAGTGCTTGCGATCATGCGACTTCTACCGGCAAGACCGAAAAAGACGCCAAATGCCGTGACATATTCCATCCCGAAGATGGGATTTGAGTGGCATAGAGAGCTCTTCCTACAAAAATCGCAGTATAGTTCTCCGCACGTGGGGCGATGCGCGGCCCTGCGGGAAGGCCCGCCTCGGGCGCCATGTGGAAGGCCTGGCCGAGCCGGCCAGCCGCCACGCCGCTCCGCGCCCGCCGCCGTGCTCGTCCGAGGTGGCGGTGGCGGCGGCGGCGCGGCGGAGGGTGGGGGGCAGCGGGCCGGCGGCGGCGGGCGGCGGCGGTGGCGGCGGCGGCTGGCAGTCGCGAGCTCGCGTCGGAGACGCGCGGAGGGCCCGTGCACCGCCACTTGAGCGCTGCCCGCCACAGGTGGGCTGCAGCCCGCGCCGCGGACGAAGCACGCCGCCCGGCCCGGCCCGCGCCCCGCGCGCCCGACGCGACGTGGACGAAGGCTGTTGAGGAATGTCCGCCTGTAATCGCGTTTCCGATCGCGTCGGAAGTTTTCTGCCTACCTAAGCAGATTTGAAAGTTCTTAAATTGATCCCGTCTGCTGAAAAAACCCGATTCGCGCACATTGTGGAGGAGTGGTTTTTTTTTTTTCGTTGGGAAGGAGTGGCATCGATTCGATTGGCTTCCGATCGCGTGGGCGGAGTGGCGCGCGTGTGGTCCGAGTGGTTTGTGTGGTGAGCGGAGCGATGCGCGGGCGCGTCTAGGAGCCAGGACCGCGGAGGGCGGTCGCGGGCGCGGGCGTGGCCGCCATGACCGCCCGCCTGCTCGCCACTTACCTGGCGCTCTTCGCCGCACAGGGCGTGCTGCAGGAGCTCAAGCTGTTCGGCGTGCCCAACCTGGCGGAGGTGCAGTGCGTCAGCACGTTTCAGGTAAGTCCCCCTCCCGTAAGTCGTAAGTGCAACTACGGTGCGCCGGCAGGTCTCTCCGCAGAGGCGACTTGCCGAGGAGGGGGCTAGCAACAGAAATTGTGTTGGTAGCTCGAAAAAACTACATGGCGTACTCACAACAATCATAACACGCTGGGAGTGTTGTCCTCTTCACTTATTTCCCAGTGATCCAGTTACTACCAGCATAAATGCAAATTTGAGTACGTGCCCCTGACTCGGCTCAGAGCGGAGAGACTGTCTTGGCGTACTGTGTAAACTTCACTTACATACTATTATGTTCTTCTTTTCTCCAGGAAAAGAAACAACTGTAAAATGCAATAAAAGTTGGTTACAACGTCATATAATCAATATTTGATACATTCAGAGTGTCATTCCTAGAGTTTACGAACCAGCAGTCTCCGCACTAGAATGATTTTGAGACGTGTTGTAAAATGATCGTAGAACCTAGCTTACCAAGTTATCAGCAAATTTGACCATCTTCGATACGTGATAAGAAATTCTGATTTCTATTAAGAATTATTCTAAATGTTAAATAGGTAGCTATTATAGTTTATTTCTTACATCGAGAAAGACAGAAGAGAAAATAAGATTTCGGTGAATTAAGTAGTGGATTAAACTGCCCTTCCTTAACAATTTTGTTTTTTACTGATGTGTTGTAGCTTTTTATAGCCTTCGATACGGAGATCGATATTCACTGCGTAAGTTACCTGGATCGAGAGGATCGTCGTTACGAAAGAAATACGAAAATAGTTGATGCTACACGTTCTCTTGTGGAGGGAATTATGAAAGGGACGAAATGACAAACCGATTCAAGTTAACATCTAGTTCATTAGTAAATCTGAATCTTTAAAATTAGGTAAAAGAAATGGTTCTAATAATCAGGGGCGACAAAAAGGTCTCGAGCATTTTCTCGCCGCTCGATTATTAGAACCCTTACAACGCCCTTGGAGCATAATAACTATTTATGCCCCCGTAATGTGTCGCTACGTCAGTTTTGTCAAGGTCGATGCGAAGAGCGGGAGTCCGTGGCACGAGTGTCACTACGAAATCGCCGCTCCTCGCAGTTCATTGCCCGCCACCAGAGACAACGCCATCCCTATTGTAAAACAGCGGGATTACTACTACTCGTAATAGTTCCGTTTCTCGACGCTAGTTGCGCAGAGAAGCTCATGACATGCTACGGTGCCATGACGCGTGCCACAGCCACCAGTATTTTTTAACAAGGTGCATTCTGTTGACTTGTGTATATGAATTCTCTGTAATACTTCTGTTTTGCACTTTTCCATTGTTTTATATATTATATTTATTTGTCACCTGATGATGGAAACCAACTTGTTTCGGAAACGTTGTGTGAAATTTGTATTCTTTTTAATATATAAAGCTGTTATTTAAACCATTCTGTCTTGTAAATGATGGACGAACTGACTGATGTATGCAGCAGTAGAAGACATTGACACCACTGCGCTGTGTCCTTCCTCGCGTGCATCCGTGCCGAAACGGCTGCGAGGGTGCGGCGCGGAGCGTGGGAGGAGGCGAGCAGATCGCCCGCGCCGTGCGTTCAGCCTCTGCGCATGCGCTGTGCAGGGTGGGGGTCCAGCCGATCATTTTGAGGCCGGGGGGCGGGAGGGGCATCAGTAGATTTTTGTTAAATAATAAACATATTTCTATAATATAAATTATTTTTGTAGTGTTTACAGGGTGTCCGAGGAGGAAACGTCGAAACTTCGAAAATAATCTCTTCAGACAATTCTAACACGCAATACTCACCGTGCTGGATACTCGGATTGACTTGAGATTTTACCAGCTTGTTCAGCACCTTTCAAAACCCCTACATACAAATTTTTACGTGCTATGAAGCACTGCAAGTAGTGTTTTTGCGATAATTAGTATTGGGACTTTTCTTGACCTTACCGACCGTGGAAGGGCGGAAATCGCTGCTCTCCGCTGGTTCTGCGGACGTTACTCATACACCGCGCCTGCACTATCGGCCTGTCGGCAAGGTCTCAGTTACTTAGAGGGCAGGCGGGGTGACAAAAACGGGTGTTTACTTTGCAAGTTCAGATGGAACGAACGCGCTTGGAAATCTGACACCGGCTGATAGACGCCGCGTAACGTTCCTAGCGCTGCCGAAGCAACGGTTCGCCCACTGCTGGAAGCGCGAGGGTCACGAAAGGTCCTGATACAAAATGCCTATAAAACACTATTTAGAATATTCCATAGCACTTCAAAATTTGCGTATGTAGGTTTTGTATGGTGTTCTATCAGCTAGTGAAATTTCATGTCAATCCGAGTATCCAGCATGGTGAGTGTTGCGTGTAAGCACATTTTGTCTAATAAACTATGTGGATATTCCGAATGGTTGAGCCGCAATAAGCACTCAAAATTTGGTTTGAAAAATTCATTTCTAGGCGTAAAAATCATTTTTTCAAACCAAATTGTGAGTGCTCTTTGCGGCTCAACCATTCGGAATATCCACATAGTTTATTAAAAATATGCCTAGAATTGTCTGAAGAGATTATTTTCGAAGTTTCGACATTTTCCTCCCCGGACACCCTGTATAAGATACAACACAAAATTATTTTTTTAATAATTACATAATTCTATCATAGATAAATATTTAAATCATTTTGTCAAAGGAATGAAACAAACGAAAATACTAGGCCTTTTGGAGGTGGAATGGTCCCCAAGCCCCCCCCCCTTATCCGGTACTGGTGGCGCCCCTCGGGATTTCGGCCCTAAGGGGCGATGGAAACAAGTCGTCAAGCTCGTCGCTTTCTCGTTCCGTGCCCCCTCGTTTCTGCCCATTTACCCAGGAATGTTAGGAGCGAACCTGGTACGTGTCGCCACTGCAGGAATGCTTTCCTGATATCCTGAGTCCTGCCGGAAGACAGCAGTAAAAATTTTCCCCTGCGACGCTCTATGTCCGTGCGTCTCTGGTACAGATTAGCGAAGAAGATATATTTTTAAAAAATGTTTCTCCATTATTCTTTTGTGAAGGATAAAATGAAAAATCCTTAAAAAGTATTTATGGAGAGGAGTAATAAAGGTTAAAAACACCGAAACTGACGGAAGGAAATGCACCTTATCAATTCAATTGTCCCATCTCTATTGAATGCGGAATTGGTCTCAACATCCACAAACTAATGAGCAATTGTTAATATTCTCGCAAACTTCATTGTGACAGAGAAACTGAGAAAAAGTTGCAAAGAACGTTTTAGACAAACTTTTATCGTGAAAAGTCTGAGCTCTCTGAGAGCTTTCGTATTCTTTCAGAGGAACCCTGATATTGGGGGCGCATTGCAAGTGTTTGATGTCGTGTCGCGTACTCATGCAAACGAAGTGTCTAGAATGATGTAATTCCATGTTCTTTTACAATGAAATTCTAAACTACGGAGAGAATGCGCTCATACTATTTTCTCTTTCAGCTTTCCGTTGAAAGAAGAGCACTACGCGATGCTACGTCCAAAAAACAGCAAACATTTGTGTTATCGAATTTTTTCATGTTATTTTATGTATGTGGGTAATGAATGTGTGGAATGGAATTTAAGAAAAACTATTGGATATGCGCGGCCTACTGAAACTTCTCTGTATTTTTGTATTATTACTCCTTATCCACTCATTTTTTAAGTACAACACATCGTTTGAAGATATGTAATTTTGATAAATTGCATTGAGAAATAAATCTCTGAGTGTATTATTGTATATGAATGTCGAGTTCGAAAAATATTTGAACTTTGCAAAATTCAAATTTTCAGTGGTTTTAATGAAATTCCGAATGATACCATAATTATAATTAACTTTCTTCTATTCGAGCAAGAAGTTTAAAGAACAAGTTTGCAGCCATTTTTCAGAAATTTCTGAAAATATCAAAGGGCTTCGTGTAAAGGGCCCCCTAATATTAAAAAATCCTCACGATCCCTAGAATGACAGAAATAGATCGTACTCCAGACGTGTTTACCAAGATTCAGCTGAAAAGCTTCTAATATGACGGTTACTAGTAACACATCCATCCGCCATCCATCAAAACATCCCGAATTTCCGGTGCAAAATTGCGTACATCTGTTCTCCTTCTGCAGCAGAATTAACCATCTTTAACCTTCACTCTTCCCCATGATCATTAATCTTCAACCTAGGTCGCAATGCTGCATTCCCACGTATTAAATACAGGTATCCTAAAGACCGATTCAAACCACCGTAATCCCCCATTACTGTTAACTGATCAAAATCTGAAACTGTCTTCAACCTCGCTCATTTACTTTAGCACAATGTTCATGTTCTTCCGAGTCATATAAACCACTGCTTATGGATGGACATTCCCCAAAAGTTATTAACTCTTTGCTTCACAATTAAGCTCCTCAAAAGACAAGAATGTCGAATGAGAAGAAATAAATTTAAAAAAAATAAGCCATCTTTGGAATAGCAAAAATAGACAAGAAAAGTTTGCTGCCTAAAATAAAGGTGGTAGGGACACTTCGTTTCTGGGCTCCCTCTTCCATTGAACTTTTTGATATATACATACGACATTTTACTAGTAAATAAATACAATATACTAGATAATTAAATTATAACTTAATAAATACTGCTAGAAAAAACAAATGGAATTATGTTTATTTATCAGCCCTGAGGGCCTCTTCCCCAAATATATAACGAATTCCTTATTGTATTGGGTTTGACAAATATTTGTAATTTAATTTATTGTGAAAAATTTTAATTAAATATTCTAGTTTATTACAATTTTTAAAATGCACAAAATAATAATGTTTGCTAATGACCTCTGCTGATTTTTAAGTAACCTAAATTAAATAAAATTTTGAAACATCCCTAATTGACAGGTTAAAGAGGAGAAAACCAGGCATAGAAAATATTTAGGGAAATAAAATTTTAACACATACGGCTACGCACGCCCATGCAAATAGTCCTTAATTTTGATGTGTGTGCTAAGTTACAGCTCAAAACTACTGACCAGCAGTACGGCACAAACTTTCAACTAATAAATAGTTTTCTTATCTCTTCAGTTTGGACTCTCTTCGATTTTGCTCCACCGTCCTCTCAGATGACATGTATTGGTGCCTAACTCACTTGTTTACTCACTTGATCCCCAATTTTAGGGATCGCGCAAAAATTAGCCCCAAATATTAGCATTTTGGAGCTCATTTTCGCCCTAAACTTTCGACTTTTCGAGAAGCTTCATAAGAAATTATTTCAAGCACTTCTACGCACAAATGCAATAATGTATACAAATAGCCGCTAATGTAAATATTAGCCAGCTGAAATATATTTAAAAAAATATTCTGTTTAATATTTGAACTAGTGTTTACACAACAGCACATACTTTAATTGTAACGAATTAAATTACTAAAACCATTAATTAATACAATAATAAATTAAATTAATAATATATTAAGTTAATAATAAATTAAATTAATACAATATATAATTAAATAATAATAAATTAAATTAATAAAACAATTAATAAATTAATTTTTGCATTAATTGTAAAGACTACTTAATATTATATAACTACATGAACCTGCAAAAATGTTTTCAACCAGCATCACTTTTTTCCGCACCAACTCTCGAACTCCAGTTAACTCGCTGTGCGATTCACTGCTACATCATGCAGTCGCTCTGACGTACTCACTTGGGCCAACGCTTAAAACTTCTATCCCATTGTTTTCAATAAGCAATTTTCGAAAATTCCGAGAGTTCAACGAAAGTGAGACCTACGCCACTCATTTAAGAGTCCCTTTTTCTTTCAATAGAAAAATTAAAGAAACAAGTGGTGCTACAACAGCACATACCTTCTCGCGTTACTTCTAACTTTTTAATTTCTAAGACATTTGAAGTACATGGACTCCCAAATGCAGTAATGTATACATCTCGCCGGTAATAGTACTAACAGCAAGAGAGGTATGTCAAAAATGTTACAATTGTGTATTATTTTAAAGAAAAGAATAGAGCAATATGACTTTAATGTCATCATATACGGTGCATTGAACACTATCCATACAAATCGTTAAAACATTTTTATGAGGAAACTCTTTTAATATTTTTTTTAATATTACCCATATTTCCCTCAAATTTACGGGAAAATAAGTTCTCGTTCTAAAAAGTGTACATGACATTAATTAATGAACTGAGTGCTATGGTGACGCTTCTAGTGTGCTAGAGTACCAAAGTGTCACTTCTGGAGTCCTAGGGGACCAAAGTGTCGCTTCTGGTGTGCTGGAAGCCAGAGTGTCGCTTCTGGAGTGCTAGCGAGCCAGAGTGTCGCTTCTGGAGTGCTAGCGAGCCAGAGTGTCGCTTCTGGAGTGCTAGCGAGCCAGAGTGTCGCTTCTGGAGTGCTAGCGAGCCAGAGTGTCGCTTCTGGAGTGCTAGAAGCCAAATCATGCATGCGTGCGTTTGCTGAGACTCCGAAGTCATTCGTCGTAAGGAACCTTGTAAATCAGGTCATAGGATATTGATATGATAACCGAGGGACTAGAAATAGTTATAATCGCAACTAAAACCATGTCAGCATTTCAATTTTGACCCAAGAGACTTTGAGTCCCTGTTCTTGGGCGTTTTTGAGCCCACTCAACCGGTCTGTGCCATGAAGCCGGTTGAGTTGATCGGTTTCTTTATAAACATATTACCCTTACGATCAATCGCGGTATATTCATTTGGGGAAAAATCCTGTGTATGGGGTTCAGGAATTAGTTTTGGTCACATATATACAAACAGACGCACGGAACGTTTCAAAACTGTTTGGGTGTGAAGGGCCCCAAAATATGTTTCCGTTAATATCTTGTCGTCACTTTTCCTTAATGGTACGTATTATTGTGTATACCATGTGTATACTGCATATTCGAAGACGTAAAAATATGTTTTGGAAAGTTTTTTGACCTTTTGCTTTTGGAGCTATTTCGTAGTAAACTTCTGAGACCTCAGCATTGATGAGCTTTTGTTAACAGTTTGACTTTCGCTTCGCAGTGAAGCCCTAATTGACGCTCATGGCCACGCTGCCGTTTCCTTGGTTTCGGGACCTCGCTTCTCTTGTTCCAATTTGCCCCGTCAGAGTCAAGCACCTCTCCTTTTATTTTTGTGTATTTTTACATTTTTAAAAGGTTCGGACATTTAAACATTTTGACAATCTCACAAGGTGTTGTGATGTGTTGGCTGGTCGAGGATGATAAGAGGACTAGCCGTTCCAGAGAAAATAGTTAATATATTCACATTAAGATTTTACTTCCAACTACAGGTAATGTATTCTGAATCTAAAAACTCCTTCACGCGTATACTAAGAATGAGTATGAATGCGCGAAGAAATACAAAGAACACTTTGCAGCATAAAAAACACTTTCTCGGCATCAGGGGTCTCCAAAATACGTATTTTCATTGAAATGTCGAAATCGATTATCCGCAGCGTTACACAACTATCCATGCATGCCGGGAAGATCAGTCGGGAGCTTGTCGCGACTGGGGCGGTGCCTCGCTGGTGGGAGATACCTGGTTGGGAAACCGAGCTTCCCGACAGCAGGTCGGCGCCGGATCTCGCCATCCTCCGCCAGTAGATCAACGCCTCCTCCCGAGGAAAAATATTCACTACACTTACTGGACTAATGACTGTCGGTTCATGCGCCCGGAATAATCAATCAATCAAAACCAATGAACAACTGGAAAGCTCCAGAATAATGTACGATGTTTTCGGAGCGCGCGAAAGCCGACTGCACCGTCCTAGGAAGCAGCAGGCAATTTCGGCTGCTGGAATGACAGGACGAATGTGCGTTCGCAGTGTGCGCCAGGGACAACCCAATGTTCCCGCAGGGACCCTTTGTCAACGGAGCCTCGTGGATACTCATTCATAGTGGCCAAGAGCGCGGGAAACAAATGAATACGTAATCCGCAATATACATGAAGTTTAAGAGAAGTGTTATAGTCGCTGTGGTTAGGAATGAGAAAATAGTGGACTTGCACATTGAAATGCAAACTTATCATACAAGATACATGCATTCCTCAACTGGAGCACCTTAATTTTTTTACGTATGTGGAGCACCAGAGTCCTTGAGACCCTGTTTTAAAGTTGGACTTTAAATGGGTTGAATTAAAGAAGAATATGTGTTTTTGTGCTTCATTTTATTGAACTAACTTAAGTTAAATATTTAGAAATTTTAGTGTTATTTAGTAATTGAAAAATAAAAAAATGTAATGATGGGGAGACGGAAGATCAGGCCTCATTATCCGAGTCTCGCTATTTAGGGTGAGACCCAACTCAAAAAATGAAAAAATCAAATTTTGGTTTTTTAATCTTAAAATAATCTGAAGACTTTCCTGAACATTTTGATATATTATTTATTAAATATTGTTGTTTTTTACTTATTGTATTGTCTTTTGATCGTTTCAGCACAGACAGGCTCTCATTTAAGAAGTTCCGTGGTTCCACATAAACATAGTGCTGATACTACTAAGGCTGTGGTTTTCATAGTTTCATCTTTGGTTATCGTGATTATCTGCGCGATTTGGCGGGCCTCTTTGTTCTTCTGTGTTTTTAAAGTTAAGTATTATTTTCCATCTTGGAATAAACGGTGGGGGAGCCTGGTGTGTGAAACAAAAAACAACTACTTCGACCCAAATGACAAAACCGAAAGGTAGTTTCAAAAAGCTTGTGAACAAAGGTAATACATTAAATCGTAAAGACTGTTGAGTTTAACAATTTATGTAATGCGGAAAATACGCTTAGTAATAAAAATCTTAACGCCAGAACAAATGCAATTAAAAACGCCCCCCACCCCTCGAAGTTTAGACCTGCAACTACACGCCCCTTCACCCCTCGAAGCACAGTCTAAGCTGAGAAAATGATCAAAAAAGTCTGAAAAAGAAAAGAAATCAGCTTCTAGATATCAGCAATAAAGAGTATAATTCACAATAGATTTACAATGCCTCATAATAGATTAAAACCGTATCAAGAGATATTTGCCTGTGATAAATTTAAATAAGACCAAAATAACATACATTAAAATTCACTTTTACAGCCGTACCTGAGGAAGACCCCAAACAACAGTGTCGAAACGTTGTAAACAACCTGAGTTTTTATTGTGTAATATCATAAATGTGAATTTTAATGTCTGTTATTTTGGTCTTTTACTTAAAACAGTATTTTTAAAAAGAAATGAACTTGAAAATTCAATATACCTATTGAGGCCAGGTTCTCTACGTATTTACCGTAAGGTCATGCCCATACCGGCTGCCATTAAAGTTATGTCATATTTTCAAGAGGTATTGAAAAAGTGTTACATTGCAATTAATGGCAAATATAACTGTTTATGAGAGTGTGTTCGAGTGGCTGTTGCCCACACTTTCTCGAAATTGAAGGCGGGCCGCGACTGACCGTTAGGACCCAGTGTTAGTCACACGGTGACGGATTTTCGACTCGACACTAGCTAGTTCGATTTCAGCCATGGAGAGGAAGTTTAGATGTCGGCTGCTGTTAGGTTGTTTTCCGTGGTTTCTCCGATCACCACCTGGAGAATTCCGGATCAGTACTCTGGCGAACGGGCCACGGACCGCGCGCGATCTTTCCTTCCCCTTCCTTGTCCTATCCTCAACCCATACTTGCTCACACTTACACTAACACGCACTACACTATCACAGATGGCGAGTGAGCAGTCGGGAGTTTCTCCCAGCTGGGGCGGTGACCCTCAGGGGAGATTCTTGAAGGGGAAAATACCCCGCAAGGCGATGTGTAGGTCGGCGGCGGATCTCAGCATCAAACGGAGGAGGAACACCGCCATCTCCGGGGTATAACATTTACTATACTAACGGGAATTACGACCACTTCACTCGATACATCCAAGCGTCCATCAAGCAATTCACTGAAAATTAGGATATGTCCAGCAATGAAAACAAATTGAATATTTGGTAATTACTGTCGATAAAACAAACGAAGCCGGTCTGGCTAGCTGATGTCGGTAAAACTGAAGGGCTGTAGCTTCTTTGGCTTGAGAGGTCGGGTGTTCGAATCCCGCCTCAGGCATGGATGTTTGTGTATGTCGTTAGTATTAGTTCCCGCACCGTAATAGAGTAATTGCTCTAAGAAGGGACCAGTTTGAAGAGACGGGAAAGAAATGAATGTCATGTAGAACGATGGCATTGCAAGAGATGGTGATGAAACCCATTTGCTAAAGAGCTCACAAATCAAACGCATTGACGAGTTGAGTACAACACAGCGCGCAGTTATGCTGTCAGCAGTAGCTGTCAAAGTGGTTTCTTCTTATAAAAATCTCTTTATACCCAAAAGTTAAAAGTGACGGTGGTTTCTGTATGACCGATCACTTCAAAAGCGTCCAAAAAAAAACAAAAACAAAAAACAAAAAACAAAAAAACGACTTCAGAAGAAGCGAAGACGTGAAGTCTTGGCAAACAGCGTAGCTTTGTGGCAATTGTTTGTCAATCTACGAGTGGTTAGCCCTCATGACACGAATTAACTCTGAGTCTATTTTGTTTGTTTCTTTGTTTTGTTATTTAAGGTCGCATCAACTACTTCGGTCATTAGCGACCACTATTGGAAGTAACGTTATGACATGATGATGATGACACGATATGGTGATGATAGGGGGTGAAAGGACTAACACAAATACAACCATGCCCGAGGCGGGACTCGAACCCGCGACCCCACGGCCACTAAGGCACTGTACTTCTTTTCTTTCTTGGCGCACGGGGGTGTGTCAATAAAATGGAACATCTCACCGTATTTCGCGTTGTTCTCCGTTGTGCCACCAGGAGTCGCACGATCGCCAGCACTGCTCGATAGAGTCGCGATCATGCGATTCGTAGCGGCACAACTGAGAACGACCCGAAATACCGTGAGATATTCCATTTTATTGACACACCCCCGTGTGCCTAGAAAGAAAAAAACGAAGTGTACTGCTTTAGCGATCTCGGTCGGCCACGGGGCCGGCTCCGAGTCTTTTTGGCGTTCAGTGAAGGGCACTGTCGGTCCACGGACGGCTGGCCTGCTGCAGCTGCTAGTTTCGCGCTCGACCACCGTGCGCGCTGCACTGCCCCGGGAGTCGCTGCTAGCAGTGGGCGCAGAGAGGCCAACCTGAATTCCACGTATGCAAAGAGTTGTTAATTCGCTTTAATTCGCGGGGCGCCCAGGGCGCGCCGGGCCAGGAGGACGGGTTTCGGGCGGAGCCCGCTGTTGTTCTCCAGTCGCCTTTCATTGGCTGGAAACTGTAAGTTATTCACGAATTCAGAATCTTCAAGTCGAGCACACACTACGCGAGGTGGTTCAACAACATCATTGTTAAGTAAGAAAATCATCCATAACTTGTGGAGTCAGACTTTTAGAGATAATGCGGTTCCCTTGTACTAAAATAATTCTCTAAGGCTGTGTGATGTAAACGGTGCGAATAACAATTTACCAACCAATGTTGATTCTCTGAAATTCACCAAGATGCACCCTACGCGTCAGGTTTATAGGTCCATTGCTTTGAAGAAATAAAAAATATTTATTAGTGATTCGTTACAGTTTTTACTTATTAAATTCAAAACATAATTGCTGTAACTAGTGACCCAAGAAATCACGCTATAAAACTTTGTAAGCACGATGCCTGATTTGATACAACAGCACTGAAGTAATAAAAGAAGAAAACAAGATAAAAAGTTACTATATTGTGGAAAAAAATGTGATAAATATTTTTGAAAGAAAGATTCATGTGTTTAAAATATTGCACTTTTAAGTTCTTCCACAATATTTATATTGCTTGTGAATTTTAAATAGCATGTCTCATCCATAAAGACTTCTGAAGCCCCTTTTTACGTTAGCATTCTCCATGTTTAATCTGCCCTCAGGAATTTTCTCGGCATTGCGTAAACCTGATTCTTTATGATTAGGAAAGTTAGCCACTCATGTCATCATACCAGGTGAATGTCGAAACACTATCAAACCGAATGGGCCACCAATCGCGCGATGTTTCTTGCCCTCCCTGTTCTACCCTACCCCTTAAACACACACTAACATGCACCCGGGAGGCCACTCCAGAGCTTAGAGCTTGTCCCGGCTGAGGCGGTGTCCCGCTTGTGGGTGATGCCTGGTTGGAGAAAACTTCGCTAGCCGACGGTAGGTCGGCGCCTGGTTTCGCCAACCAGAGGGACAAGATCACCGCCACTCTTCAAAACATGCACTGAACGTACAAAACTAATTGCCTTATCAGTTGATGGAATCACTAGTAACCAATCAACCAACCAAGAGAGGAAAACATGCACCATACTTACCGGAATCGTGACCTTAGCAGTTGACGTAACCGGAATCACTAGTTTTCAACAAACCAACCGAGAAAAAGCATGCACTACACTCACGGGACTAATGACCTTGGCAGTTGACGCGCCCGGAATCACTAGTAATCAATCAATCATCCCATGTGGATACAGATGGTCCGCCAGTCGTCTCGCAGAGTTGAGAAAGCGCCGTAGCTGCGCGCCGTAGCCATTGTCCGTCGGCGTCGCCGCCGCCGCCGCCGTCGCCGTCTCCGTCGCCGTCTCCGGCGTCGCGACGGACCGCACTGCCTCCGCAGATAAGCGTACAAAGAGCTCTTCATTTGCGCGCGGACGAGAAGAAACGAAAACAGCACGAGCGCCGAGCAACAGAGATTGAACTGTCGGTGTCGAGGGAGAGAATGACGCCATCGGGCGGGAGGGGGTGACACGCGGGGCTTCAGTGTTGCCGCCGCATGCGACGCGCGGCGGGAATGTCGTGTGCATTCAAGACGAATGAAGCGCGACGCTGTTTTGTTTCCAGTACGTTTCCAGTACGAGAGTCGTCGGTTTTTTTTTTCTCAGTGTATATTCCAATCGTCGGGAACTATCTGACCGCGTATTGTACTCTCGAATCAGAAATACAAGCTAAAAGAGAAGGCTGCAATGTAGCACGCTGCGTACAAAGTAGATCTTGAAACGAGGAAAACGTATTTTGGATTCTCTCCTCGTCTCTTTAAGATTGACATAAAAATTAAATGTACACAATTTCAAGAAGGTTAATGTTTCCAGTACGAGAGTCGTCGGGTTTTTTTCTCAGTGTATATTCCAATCGTCGGGAACTATCTGACCGCGTATTGTACTCTCGAATCAGAAATACAAGCTAAAAGAGAAGGCTGCAATGTAGCACGCTGCGTACAAAGTAGATTTTGAAACGAGGAAACGTATTTTGGATTCTCCCCTCGTCTCTTTAAGATTGACATAAAAATTAAATGTACACAATTTCAAGAAGGTTAATGTTTCCAGTACGAGAGTAGTCGTCGGTTTTTTTCTCAGTGTATATTCCAATCGTCGGGAACTATCTGACCGCGTATTGTACTCTCGAATCAGAAATACTAGCTAAAAGAGCAGGCTGCAATGTAGCACGCTGCGTACAAAGTAGATTTTGAAACGAGGAAACGTATTTTGGATTCTCCCCTCGTCTCTTTAAGATTGACATAAAAATTAAATGTACACAATTTCAAGAAGGTTAATGTTTCCAGTACGAGAGTCGTCGGGTTTTTTTCTCAGTGTATATTCCAATCGTCGGGAACTATCTGACCGCGTATTGTACTCTCGAATCAGAAATACAAGCTAAAAGAGAAGGCTGCAATGTAGCACGCTGCGTACAAAGTAGATCTTGAAACGAGGAAACGTATTTTGGATTCTCCCCTCGTCTCTTTAAGATTGACATAAAAATTAAATGTACACAATTTCAAGAAGGTTAATGTTTCCAGTACGAGTGTCATCGGTTTTTTTTCTCAGTGTATATTCCAATCGTCGGGAACTATCTGACCGCGTATTGTACTCTCGAATCAGAAATACGAGCTAAAAGAGAAGGCTACAATGTAGCACGCTGCGTACAAAGTAGATCTTGAAACGAGGAAACGTATTTTGGATTCTCCCCTCGTCTCTTTAAGATTGACATAAAAATTAAATGTACACAATTTCAAGAAGGTTAATGTTTCCAGTACGAGAGTCGTCGGTTTTTTTTCTCAGTGTATATTCCAATCGTCGGGAACTATCTGACCGCTTATTGTACTCTCGAATCAGAAATACAAGCTAAAAGAGAAGGCTGCAATGTAGCACGCTGCGTACAAAGTAGATCTTGAAACGAGGAAACGTATTTTGGATTCTCCCCTCGTCTCTTTCAGATTGACATAAAAATTAAATGTACACAATTTCAAGAAGGTTAATGTTTCCAGTACGAGAGTCGTCGGGTTTTTTTCTCAGTGTATATTCCAATCGTCGGGAACTATCTGACCGCTTATTGTACTCTCGAATCAGAAATACAAGCTAAAAGAGCAGGCTGCAATGTAGCACGCTGCGTACAAAGTAGATCTTGAAACGAGGAAACGTATTTTGGATTCTCCCCTCGTCTCTTTAAGATTGACATAAAAATTAAATGTACACAATTTCAAGAAGGTTAATGTTTCCAGTACGAGAGTCGTCGGTTTTTTTTTTCTCAGTGTATATTCCAATCGTCGGGAACTATCTGACCGCTTATTGTACTCTCGAATCAGAAATACAAGCTAAAAGAGAAGGCTGCAATGTAGCACGCTGTGTACAAAGTAGATCTTGAAACGATGAAACGTATTTTGGATTCTCAGCTTTTCGCACCAATCGATTTAATTAACTTCCCTCTTTTACTGATCAGTATTTCAATAGGTAGGTATTTTAAATCTTAATGATTCTCTTATTTACGTTATCTTAATTTAGGTTAGTGTTCATGATGCCATTGTGCAATCGGTCATGAAAGTTCTCCACGTCATAAAAGAATAGAGACGAAATATAATAAATCCCTTCAAAATTCAAATAACTCCCAAAATTCAAACCCTCTTCCAATCTCCTCATTGCTTTTTACTCGATTGGCATTCACTAAGCGTTTGTCTCGTTTCTGACCGTGTCGCCGACCTCTGATGTGCGCTTGTTCCCATGACATGCGATACACATTTTTAAATGGACAAGTTACGTATTTATAACAATATCAATGTAACTGAGCTACGAGCAACCAAACTAATTTGGTTCAAAATATTTATATTTTAGCTTACGTCATTTCCTTGGAATTTCATTGCTTTTTCAAGAAACTGCAGATGGAGAGAAGTGTCCTCGAAACGTTGTCGTGATTTTTACTTTCTAATATTATTGCGTATTTACTCAGTAACAAGAAAGTATTGCAATCTCTTAGTGTTGGGCGCCGGTAAATAAGAAGCGGAGTTTCAATCTTGTTCATGTTTGTAGTGAATTGCTTTCTCTAACACACGCCTGCACATCGCCTGCTTTTGCGGGCATTCTGCACTTAAGAGTCGGACGTCTGTCCGCGAGAGCGGGGAAATTGCAAGTAGAGGGGCGAAGGCAACATTGCGGGGAGGGGAGCTGTCTGCCATTGCACAATGAGGACAACGCAGTGCAAAGATTGAATGCCTAGACATCTCCTTTTAATGTACATTGAGAAATCAGTTTTGTGGCAAAAATATTCCTTCCTACATGCTGAGAGGAATCTGTCTCTTTAAGATTGACATAAAAATTAAATGTACACAATTTCAAGAAGGGTAATGTTTGGCAGCAGACACATTTGTGAACACCTTTTTCCCATTATGAATCTGAATAAGATATTCAATTCAGCAAACCTCTCTGACGATATGTTGGGGCGATCATGAGATAATTATGGGTCTTGTAAAGAGAATGCAAAGAGCTTAATCTTTGTTAAACGACGTCGTAAACGATTATGAATATATAGTATTCGTAGATTTGATATTGGATGTGCATGTCAGAAATTAGAGCAGAAAATAGCAATTACATTTTTAAGAATAAGGTTTTTTATCATTGAACTATAGTTCTTATTCAATTAAAAATAGTTAATAAAAAATGTTTTTTACTGTCATCATCAAACCAAAAAGGATTGAACATTACAATTTTCAACACAATACTAAATTTGTGATTACATTGCAGCAAAGCAAATTACCTTATCAACCCTACAAACAATTATATTTGGTATTCAAATTAAATATGTATTTCTAATTTGTTCTGGGTTCAAATTTCAGTGTCATCTATAGGCAACAAGAATGTCCAATATAATACAAATTAGAATATTATTTGAATTATATGTAACAGTCGGTCATGTTCCCTCTGATTGCTCTTTCAATTTACGCGTTACGGTTCGAATTTTGCATTCATATTTGTGATCCCCACTCCTAAAATAAGTCCCATCCCAACCCCTAGCTTCTTGAATTTGCACTCGAGTGGCCTGCGCGCGGCTTCCGAGGACAGTTGAATGTGAAATGCTGTGCAGGATTGCTGTAACTCTTGTGGAAAATCCAAGCCTGGTACTTGGTTCCCAAAAATTGATTGACAATAAGTCAGTCCGTCTCTAGTCAACGCCGGCGCCTAAACAGTTCACAAGATCTCCAAACTTGATATTCCACAACTGATTTCAATGAACTT
This sequence comes from Acheta domesticus, assembly GCA_031308135.1. Lineage (NCBI taxonomy): Eukaryota > Metazoa > Arthropoda > Insecta > Orthoptera > Gryllidae > Acheta > Acheta domesticus. The sequence goes on along the minus strand of JAHLJT010004567.1, from coordinate 7,830,135 downwards.
GAAGCTCTGCATACTTTACATGAACCCTCAACATTTTCAAATTCAATTTTTTTCTGAGAAATAGCTCCAAATTCTTTTATGAAACCGTGTTCTCGATTAGCGTAAAGGTCGCTTAAAAGACTGGCGCTGGTCTCATTTATTTAAAATTATATATTTTAGAAAATTGCAAAAAGTCAAAAAAATTACTATATTGAAGATTGGGTTGTTTTACCTTATTATAACATTTTATTCAAAGACATATCTTTAAAAATGTCATTTGTAATTTTTAGAAAGTGGAAATGGTATTGACGAAAATTTGTGTGCAATGTAGGGAATTTTTAAACAATTTATTTCTCAAAACGGTTCCAATTTTTTTCTTTGACGTTTTCGACAACTTTCACTAGATATAATTTAAAGCAGTTGTATGTACAAATTCAGTAATGTACGTAAATACTAACGACATGTGATACAAATTATAACGACATGTGATACCTTTATTACAAAAAGATGTGCCTCTAATGAGTGTAAAATTAAAATAATACATCAAAATTGCGTTTATTTATTGTTATTCAGTGCCTTTAGACCTCTTCGTACAAAAGTTTCAGTAATAATTTTTGTTTTTTATATCTTTCATGATTAATCTCTATTCGTAATAAAAATGTAAACAAAAATTGGAGCAGATTTTGAGAAAATTTGCTTTTTATTATTGCCCGTATTTCATTCAGAATTACGTGAAAACTACTAAAGCTTTTTTTCAAAAAGGCTGATGATGTTAATGAATATGGTAATTGTGAAGAACAAATTTGATGTGAAGAAATAATCTCCTTTTTTAATCAAGTCGTTCCAGGTCAAATTGCACAATCATTAAACATCACTATTTTTTAGCGACTTGAAACTTTTTTATGAGTTCTATAGTTGAAAATATATGACACGTATATTTTTCTCTAATCCCATGCGTTTCAGAAATAGTGCCAATTATTTTTTCACAAGAATACTACACGCACTAATGTTTAAACATTTTTGACGCATTTACCTTTTCTTACAGGAAAATACAACTGCACTTAAATTAAATTTAGAAAGATGTACGATCACGTGATGTAAACATAGCGCTCCAGGAAATTCTCTCCGCAGTGGCATCTTGCTGGCGAGAGTGCTTGGAAAAGAAATTATGTTGGCAGCAAAAGCTGTTGCTTGAAACAAAAGAAAACGTAAATTGTGTATTCACCACAATCATAATACATGCTGTAAATGTTGTCTCCTTCTCTTTTTCCTAGTGATCTGGCTGTTGCCAACATAAAAGAAGTTTTTAATAGGAGCCCCAGTGTAGAGAGACTTTCCTAGTACATTGTGTAATTTTTGTTAACATATTATTTACGTATTTGAAAAACTTTTTTTATTTTTACAATACAAATTTGCTCATTAGGCTTTCACTTAAATTATTAAAAAAAATACCCGTGTATTTCTACAATAATATTGTATCTATCTGCCACATTTCAAAATGTGACACAAGTAAGTAACATTAAAAAAAATAGTGGGTTGACCGGGTCACGTAAGTCGCCTGCCTATCCGACAGTTCGCTCGCCTCACGGGGCTTCAATATCACGACGCGACTTCTAAACGTAAAGTCAGCGTGAGACTTTTGTGAAGTTTTGAAACGCACTGTCGTCAATGGAAGGGTTCTACGAAACTATACTCTTGGGTTCATTTATAAACAACCGATATTGCAAGAGTCTATCTGAAAGATAACCCAGACTTTCTTCTTAGATACACGGAGTGAGTTATTTCAACAAAAGTACCGAGAAACGCTAGTGTTGTTCTGTGAAGTTAGTGACCATTGATCGCCTTACAAAAATATCAGTACTATTGTTAGTTCTACAGTCGTCAAATAAAAACCTATAGTTGCTGAAAAACTATACGTTTACGTTGTTACAAAAAGCTTTTTTTTTTTTGAGGAGTTGAAAATTGACTTACTACCGTATGTGTCGGAGAAAAGGTTCCCACATTCCTTCTAATGACGCGTCTATTGAAGTTTTTACAAGAAAGTGAGAATCGTCAAAACTTGAGTGTCACAAATATATCCGACATGACGATGATGAATAAGGTGGTAGGTACTTGGTAGAGTATAGAACTGGTAGAGATATGGCAAAGAAAGCTCAAAAAATATTGTAGGTTACATTTTTGTTAAAATCTCTGAATTTTCGAAAATTGTGTAAGTTCGAAGTAATGCGGTACGTCTTTAGTTTTTTAAGCGTCGGGAAAGTTGCGACTGAAGATGCAGAAGAAACATTTTTGCTGATTGGAAATACTTCAGCAGGTTCGTGTAATAATATAATATTGCGTAGCCATTTCAATTAATGCGAGAAAGTATTGCTGAACACCGCTATTTAAATTCAAAAAATTGTTTTCAGAATAAATTCTTTATATCTGTATAGCGAGTTATACAATTTACTATTTCGTATATTTCTTATTCGTAACAATTTTTAGACTAGTGCGGATCTAAACTTATATTCAGTAAATATTGATCCAAGTAGCTAGGTTTCTAGTGCAGGGGCAACATTACCATTGCCTCCGAACAGCGGGTTTTCGACAACTGCTACGTGGCTAAACGACCGAATTCAACCACCGTCTAGGGGAGAATTTTATAGTCCTGCTTTGATCGATAGTTTCTCATTGTTTCTTTGATCAGTTGCAGGTAAATGCCAGATTGATTGATTTTTAGTGACCATGGGCGCGCCAAAACCTAGGCTCATTAGTCCCGGAAATGTAATGCATGTTTTTCTTCGGGAGGCGGAGGTGATCTTCCCCGCTAGCGGGGTTTTCTCGAAGCAGGTATCTCCCATCAGCGAGGCACCGCTCTGGCCGGGACAAGCTGTAAGCTCCCGGCTGGTCTCCCGGCATGTGTGGTAGTGTAGTGCATGTTAGTGTGAGTGTGTGTGTGTGTGTGTGTGTGTGTGTGTAAGAGGAGAGGATAGGACAAGGAAGAGGAAGGAAAGATCGCGCGCGGTCCGTGGCCCGTTTGTTAGGGGACTGCTCCGGCCTGGTGTTGATCGGAGAAACCACTGAAAACTACCGATCTGAGCCGCCGGCCGCTAGAATGCTCCTCCAGACAGCAATTGGATACGACCTGGGCTGACAAGCTAGTGTTGAAAATCCTGCTCAAAATCAAGCTAGTGTTGAAAAATCCTGCTCAAAATCAAGCTACGTGTTGACAATCGGACTCGAACCGAGGACCTCCCGGTCAGAGGGATTGCTGTGATATCAGTTGATGCACTGAGCCATTTCTCCCAGTGTGAATGCCAAAAAAATGGATAATTGTTTATTAGTCGTTGGATCGTGTGCGATCATTCCTCATTACCGTTGCCTCCTCTCCTCTCGTTACACATACGCCTCCATTTGCATCCAGTACACTTCGAGTACTGGGAGCAGGTTCGGATCCAGCTGTTCTTTTTGGAAGGGTGCCATCATCGATTTTTGTTAAATAATAAATATTTGTTATTGTAATATATTATTATCGTAGAGCGTGTAATGATATTATACAATATTTTTTAAATAATTACTTAATTGGATCATAAATAAATACAGTAAACCCTCGTTATTACGAACTAGTTTAACACGAATTTCGTCGTAACACGAACAAAACTTCAGTCCCGGAAAGGAATTACGGTAACACGGGCATTTATAATACTCGGATAACACGAATTTTTATAACACGAACTCCGATTATTTCGGTCCCTTGTAATTCGAATTAATGAGGGTTTACTGTATTTAAATCAATTTCGCCAAATAAAAGAAGGTAACAAACGAAAACCCTAGGCCAGTGCTGCCAAGGTCTTCTACTGGTGGCAGTGGTACGCGTCGTGGCACCGTAGCATGCCACGAGCTTCTCTGCGCAACTAGCTGGGGAAAAGGGATCTACTAACTACCCCGTCTTTTGGACAATCGGGATAGCGTTGTCTCTGGTCGGCGGTGTAATGAACTGCGTGGAGGGCGATTTCGTCGTGATTAGATAAGGTTAATTAAGATAAGGGTGCCACGGACTCCCGCTCGTGGCATCGACCTAAACATCACAGCCCTAGGCTTTTCTGGGCCCGTGGCTCTCTCCTGGATCCACCTCTGGCCTGTCGGAAGGGTAGAGGCTTGTGCCACTGCTGGGGGATCTCCTTGGAGGAGAGAACTCGGAAGACGAAGTGGAGGTCGGCGCTGGATCTAACGTTTTAGTGGGGGGAATGCCTACACCTCAGAGGATGTATCATCAAGTAAACTTACGGGAATAGTGACTATTGTAGTTGACGCGCCAGTATAGCGTAAACAACGAATTAATCAATAGCTGCTTAATAATTTTCCCAAGGCTCTTGGTTTGCTTTCTATCCTGAACGGATTTTTCACTCTGCCGATATCATACACGCAAGTAAAGGTTTAGCGCATGTTATGGACCAGAAAGCTTTTTTATATTAAAATGAAATGTATAATTAAATCAAATATTCTCAAGGGAATATTTCAGAATTATGAACATCATTTTATCTAAGGGTTTTGAATTTAGGAAAAGTAAAATTCTTGAATAAAAGTATACGTTCCAATTAATCAATACATATCTATTTCAGTTACTTTTTTGATTCAGTACTTTTTGTTCAATCTTTCTTTATGGTCTACTGTTATTTGGACAGCACTCTTCAATTTCAGACAATGTTTTCTCTTCCCCATTCTGTTCCGTTTCCTGCTTTCTCTCGCTCTAGTTGCTTTAATGTTCTTACTCCGAGACATATTTCAAAATTAAAGCTTCTCTCTCTCTCCTAGTTCATTTTGCTAGTCCTATTCTTCTCAAGTTCCACCTCGGGCACAATAACTCCACATTTACATTGTTCACCTAATGAGTTTTGCATTGTGTATTACTAACGTATTTTTCCCACATTTACATTGTTCACAATATTAGACTTTCATCGTGTGCTTCCCACTTGAACTTCTTCCAACTGCACTTCTCCCACGCGAGGGATTTTTTTTTCTCCCTTCCAGGGTGATAGCAGCAGGGAAAGTTTTCGCTCACAATAATTTCTGCCGTTTCAAGATTTTTCCCGCTCGTGTTTGAAAGTGCCGTTTCCCTCGAATCGCGCCGCTAATCTTCGTCGGCACTTCCAGCCTCGGCCGCGTGGCGCCTGCAGCCGAGACAACCGAATGTTTGTTTAACAATTCCTGCGCTCGTTCGGCCCGCGGCAACTCCGACTCGGGCTGCAACTGGGGCGGCGCGGCGCGGCGCCGCTATCGTATCAGGAGATAGAGTGCTTATAAAATAGCGTCAGTAAAACTTCGCCAGGA
>JAHLJT010004567.1:7777833-7823846 GCA_031308135.1 Acheta domesticus | reverse complement strand
GGAAAGGAATGTTAGTACATAACATTCTAAGTAAATATGAGGAATTGAAATATACGGGCGGGCGGTGGCGGGTGGGCTGGGCAAGGCTTGGCGAAGCAGAGCGAGATGTGGCAGGGCAGTATGAGGAGAGACAAAGTGAAACTGAGGCAGGGCAGAGTGTAAAGTGAAATAGGGCTGGCGGAGCAATCTAGGTTGGGTAAGGTGAGAAACAGAGTATCGATAGTATTTAGGAAAATGTCATTAGAAGATCATTAAAAATCTTTAGATACAGTGACCGGGAGATCCTCCTAGGTCGAGTCCCGACGGTGGCAGGAATTCCGACAGCAACTTCATAGCTAGGTTGAGTGCTGCCGCTGTCTGGGGGAAAATTTCTAGCGGCCGGCTGCTCTGATCGGTAGTTTTACGTGGTATTTTTTTTTCGAACAATACCAGGCGAATGCCAGAGAAGTACCCTAACAACGGGCTACGTATCACGCGCGATCTTTCCTTCCCATTCTATTGTCCTACTCCTCACCGCTTACATCACACACTTCCACTAACATGCCCTACACTACCACACATGCCGGGAGACCGGTTGGGAACTTAGAGCTTATTCTCGTGCGGCGATGTCCGCTGGTAGGAGATACCAGGTTAGGGAAAACCCCGCTAGCCGACTGTAGATCGAATCTCACTATCCAGCAGGGGAAGATAACTGCCACCTAACGGGAATAACATGCACCACAATTACGGGACTAATGGACCTTAGCAGTTTATGCCGTCCGGATCACTGTTCAATCAATAAAAAAAAATTTAATATAGTTTTCTCTTTTTGCCCGGCATTATAACAATTTTCGCAACTATCTCAATTTTCGTATCGATACTTGAAGAACGTCACGTGGTAGGTTAATAATGTTCCCCTAAAAATAAAAAGATGATTTAGTGTGTACTCTTCCAGAACAATTAAGCTGTGGGAAAATGTTTAATATGTCGGTCGCAACTGACAAGATTTTTTTTCAGAAGATATTCAAGTGGGAGTTCTATAAAAAAATTTAAAAAACGATGTTTCAATATTGTGTTCTTAGAAATAACTAATTTTTATATTCTTCTTAATGTGTTTATTTTAATTTCTAACCTATTTGCGAGTAAAATAAATCAACAGTTTTATAAATATTTTTATTGCCATATTTTCTACCAGAAATAGTTTGAATATCAACGGAATAACCTATAAAAATATATGTATTAGAAATACGTTTATTTCTTTTCTTAATACATAATTTAAAAAAGATATTCGGAAGTATATTTATAATTGTTTAAAACTATTTGTTAAATTTTCACGATTTCGAGTGATCAAGGACACTAACAGCACACGCTGTGAACGTCATTTTCGAGAAAACGAAGATTAATATTTTACCACGAAAGAAGTGTATTATGAAAATATCACATAATAATTCATAAAAAAATCCGTCAGCAAAATGTACGGGTCGTTATAATAAAGGTGAGTTGTTAATAACCGGTTTCCGTGATTAACATCTGATGCCAGGGAGATCATCTGCTGTAAATATTTCATTACCTTTATGTTTTCGAAAATAATACGTGAATCAATACTATCGTTTTTCGCATTAAAGTATTCCAAAAATAACCATTGTTCGATTAAAATTTAGTACTAGGAAGGCTCACATTTAATTTGAATTACAATTTATTACCTGAATGCATCAAATGTATACTGTCATTACGGAGTTTTAATGATTTGGGATGATTGCTACAGCTTTTGTTTGCAATTCTCATTACGTTTTCAGAGAATAGGGGAGACATCAGACCAAGTTTAACTTTTGAGTACTTACAAAATGGCTGTATTATTTCAATCGTTTCAATTTAGAGGACGCCAACGCTCAAAAGGAAACTCCGAAATTGTACTCGATATTAGCGCGATAATAGCTTCTAAATTATACGGCGTTATCATTAGCATTAGCAGATATTTAATTACGAAGCCACATTACGAATCATTGTGAAAGCAAAAAGAATACCAGGACAAATCTTTCCATTCAACATTGACATTGAGCCCTACTATAAAACAACGCTTGTCATTCCAGTTCCCCCTTTGCTCATCTGTTTGTAACGAAAGGGCCAAAGTCCGTGCGCAACCTTTCTTACTTCTTCCTTGCCCTCTCCTCGCCCCATTAAAAACACAGACATTGCGTGCAACACAACCACGCATGTCGGAAGACAAGTCGGCAATTTTCAGCATGCCCTGGCTGGGACAGGCCCCGCTGGAAGTACCTGGTAGGGAAAACCCGCAAAACGACGTGAAGGATCTCACCGTCCAGCGGGGGATAGAGCACCGCCTCCTCCCGTGCACTACACTTACGGTACTAATGAGTCATTAGAGTTAGAGTCATTATTAACATATTACTATTGACCATAAAAAAACTGACACGCCCAATCATGAAGTAATGAATCAACTGGCGACCGACCGCGCGGCGGTCTCGGTCTGTCGCCGATGATCGGGGGCCCACAACCGGCAGCCACGGACGGTCGTGCACACAGAGAACGAGGGTCGACATAGAGCTGGAAGGTAACATCGCGGATTTTGCAGACCTCAACTTTTATCATCTTTCAAAATTGTATCAGCCCTCATGTTAGTTTTGAAATTTGCAATTTTCGAAATTTGCAAAAGTTTGAAATTATTTCGGCATTTCTCAAAAAAGGCTTCAATTTTTTCTTTAACTTTTGGTACGGATAGTGTTCAATGTACCCTACCAGATTATATAAACGCCATATTGTTCTAGTCTCTTGTTATTTCATAAATTATACAAGTATTCTTTTTTACTCTCATGTCGTTAATATTTAGCAGCAGCGATTTTTTTAACATTAATGCCATTTATGAGTGCATGTGCTCTGAATGATGTCTTATAAAGTTATTAAAAAACTCAAGGATTCTGAGAAAATGAGCTCAAATTTCCGCATTTTCAAAAAACGCTTAATAGCCATTTTCTAAGACGGCTCCAAATTGTTTCTTCAAACTTCGGATGGAGGCAAGACCTAAGAAGTATCGCAGAGAAATATTAGAAAACTAACTGGTACTTGAAAGTCTGAGTCATTGTATAGCACAACTAGTTTTAATTGTAATGAAGAAGCTGCCGGTTTTTGCCTATTTACCTATTTTTATCCTTCAATTAAAACCGGAGTATTTTAGGTTACTTATTCATTTTGAATCATTAGCTGTATTAAAATATAATGCTGCTAATGTGTCAAAATGAATAAGCAACCTAAAACACTGCATTTCTAATTGAATGATAAAAATCAACAAATAGGCAAACATCCGCAGCTTAGTAATGAATCAGCCTCAAAAGTAGGGAGTACATAAGACAACAACTCCTTGGCTCGTATCCATTTGAGTGCATCGGTGGCCGTGTCCACCCCGCTGTGGCGCTGCGAGCGTCTGCGCGAGGCGCCGTCAGAGGGCGCGGGCGTTCGCGCGACGCAGGGTGAGGAGGGGGAGGGGAGGGGGGGAGGGTGTTGCAGGGAAAGGGCGCGCCCCGAGGGACCTCTCACGGCAAATTGGGCGCCGGGCTGCCGCCGCCGGTAACAAGCCTGTTGTTTAATCTCACCCTCTGCGACGTTAAACAGTGGGGCCCCGCCAAGGCCCGCCCCGCCCCGCCACACTACGCCCCGCGCCGTCCCGTCCACCCCGCGCCGCCACGCCCAACACCGTCCCGCGTCGCCCCGACCCGCCCCACCCCCGCCCCGCGCAGCCCCGCCCCGCCCCGCGCCGCCCCGCGCCGCTCCACCCCGCCACGCCAAGCCACGCCACGCCCCATGCCACCCCGCGCCGCCACGCCACGCTCCGTCCCGCGCCGCCCCACCAGCCCCGCCCCACCCCGTCCCGCTTCGCACAACTCCGTCCCGCGCCGCCCGACCTCTCCTCACCCCTCCCCGCCCCTCCCCCCCGCCCCGTGCCGCCCCGCCCCGAGCGCGCGCGCGTAGAAGGCGCGACGCGAAGAGCTGCGGCGATTGCGAGGGCGGCGCACGAGGTGTCAGCGGCCGCAGGCGCTTTTTGCCCCGCGCGCGCAATCCCAGCGACGCAGCGCCTCTCAAAACGCTCTACACAAGCGCGTTTTTCAGCGCGCAGGTAGACTTCGGCGTACGCATACCGCAAAGACGTCATGGCTTTATAAAATAACCGAGTGTCGCAAAATAAATAAAACACTGTGGCGACATGAATCAACATGGATGCCGCCTCGCGTGTTGAGAATGATTCCAAGAATACATATTTCCATGAATCTGTAGTAAAAAGTAATGTACGCAACTCGCATGATAGTGTCGCAAGCCCATTTTCCTTCACGTGCAATCCCAGCGCGTGAAGATCTGCGAAACAACGGAGTGCCGTGAAATAACGCGTCTCAAACGGTTTACACAAACGTATTTTTCAGCACGCAAGTAGACTTTGGCGTACGCATATCGCGAAGAAGTCATGGCTTTATAAAATAACTGAGTATCGCAAATTAAACAAAACACTGTGGCGACATCAATGAACACGGATGCCGCCTTGCGTGTTGAGAACAATTCCATGAGTACACATTTTCCAGAATTTCTGGTAAAATGTAATGTCTCGCACGAAACTCGCACGAAAGTGTCGCAAGCTCATTTTCCTTCACGCGCAATCCCAGAGCCTGAAGAACTGAGAAATGACGTTGCGCTGCTAAATAAAACGTCTCAAACACAAACGCATTTTTACACAAACACATTTTTCGGCAAGCAAGTAGACTTTGGCGTACGCGTACCGCAAAGAAGTCGCGGCCTCACAAAATAACCGAGTACCGCAAAGTAAACAAAACACCATGGCGACATGAATCAACATGGATGCCGCCTCGCGTGTTGAGAACGATTCCAAGGGTACCATTCCCATGAATTCGTTGTAAAAAGTAATGTACGCAACTCGCACGAAAGTGTCGCAAGCTTGTTTTCCTTCCCGCGCAGTTCCAGCAACGGAGCACTGCACAATAACGCGTCTCAAACGGATCTACAACACTTTGCCAGAAGACATTAAACGATTAAATTCAATAGAAAAGTTTAAGTCCCAAGTAAAATCTTTTCTGCTGCATAACTGTTTCTATACAATTCGAGACTATACCGAGCATCAAAAAGGAAAGTAGAATTAATTTTAACAATGATAGTTAATGTAATTATTTATCATTTGGACTGTATAATTCTAAAGAACCTGTAACAAGAATTGTACCACAGTTTCTGGGTTGATGGCCGCCATCTCGATCAGATTTTTCGTCCAGTTTCCCTGATCCTTGAGCAAATGCTGAGATGGTCCCTTGTTTTGCTTCTGGACATAAATGTAACTTCATTATTTGTGCACGTCTTCTGAATTTCAGTGGGAAATATAGTTATTCAAATTATCGTTTTTCATGTTATCGCGGCAAAAAGTAATATTCTTTCATGAAGAACATGAGGGTTCAGGGCAGGAATTTATTGCTAATTTACCTTTGAAAATATATTTTATTATATAGGAGCGAATATTTTGTCAAAAAAACTCGAAAAAAAACTGTCTTTTCTGTATTCAAAATTCGACTAGAATATGGTTAGGATAGACCACAGAATTATGAAAACGTGCACAAAATTCACTTCTCCCCATAGCTCGTCATACGCAGTTTTTAACTGGTTTTTGACGTAAATAAATAAATAAATAAAAAATAAATAGATTACACAAGAGTATTTTTCAGCACGCAAGTAGACTTTGGCGTAAGCATACGGCAAAGAAGTCACGGCTTTGTAAAATAATTGAGTACCATAAAGTAACCAAAACACTTGGCGACGTGAATCAACGTGAATGCCGCCTTGCGTATTGAGAACGATCCCAAAAGTATACACTTCCAATAATTCGTAACAAAATGCAAAGTTGGCAACTCACACGAAAGAACCTTTGGCGAAATCATTTCGAAATGTCTGACTCGGCTCCCATTGACGCCTAAGCCCCGTTTCATTCGTACGCCAAAGACAAGTCCTGTTCTAGTTACGTAAAATATTACAGCGTCCTACATAAATGATGTTTCAAGACGATTAATCCTAAGGGGTCATCCATGAATCCCGAAAAGCTACAGAGGGAGGGAGGGAAGGCTGAAGCAGCGTTACGCTGCGTTACATAGAGATAGGAATGTTCGTTACAAAGGGAAGGGGGTATTGAAAAAACTCGAAATTTACGTTGCGTCATTTACGGACGTAACGTATTTGTTACGGAGTAAATACAATTCTGCAAAAATTAAACTGGAAACATTTTCAACGTGATGTCTGGACTCAGTAGTGTCAAGGTCTGGCAGTGGCACGCGTCCTGGCACTGTAGCATGCCATGAGCTTCACTGCGCAACTAGCGCCGGGAAAGGGAACTATTAGTAACCCCATCGTTTTACAATAGGGATGGCGTTGTCTCTGGTGGCGGGGTAATGAACTGCGTGAAGGGTCGATTTCGTCGTGGCACTCGTGCCACGGACTCCCGCTCGTGGCATCGACCTTGACGACACTGTCTGGACTCATTTCTCCCAACGGCCGGGAAAGGGAAACTATTAGTAACCCCATCGTCTTACAATAGGGATGGGCGTTGTCTCTGGTGGCGGGTAATGAACTGCGTGAAGGGTCGATTTCGTCGTGGCGCTCGTGCACGCACATCCCGCTCGTGGCATCGACCTTGACAACACCGTCTGGACTCGTTTCTCGCAACGGCAGGGCTGAAAGAAAGGCGGCCGTTAGCGCGTGCGGGAGTGGTGGTGGGGGGGTGCGTCGCGATCCGCACGTCGTCTCCCGCGCTCCCCGCTGGGCCGTTGGGCCGTTGCGCGCGGCGGCGGTGGTTCCGCATCCGCGCCGCAAGGAAACGACGCGGCCCCTCGGGGCGCTGCTTTGCTATCGCGGCGAGAGACGCACAGACACTTCGCAGCGACGCCCGCGCCGACCCGTCCGCGGGCGACCGATCCAGCCTGCGGGCTGCGAACGACGCCACAGTGTGTAATTTTGGCTATCTACGGGGCAGAAAGTCTAATAGCAAAAATTAAAGAACTGAACTGGATTAAATCATTTTATAATTTACTAAATTATTCAAAAAGCTAAAATATTACAAATTGTATACAATACAACTCGCCAGAACAACGTTCTGAGTATTTTAAAATAAGTTAAAATACGATAAAATTTTACATTGATTTTACAGAACAAACAAAAGAGAAGTCTGATATATATATATATATATATATATATATATATATATATATATATATATATATAATTTACAAATAATACGAGAGAAGTAAAGAATCATATGCTGAAAACTGTACACATGTACTGTACACATGAAATTATGAACTTATTTAGAATCTATGATGGTATCAGAAGAATATTCTTGATCATCTGCTAGTGATTGATCAATTTATAGCAAATAAAACACTTATTCATTGATATTACTCTTTCTGTGTTTTTGGAGGAACCCGTAAACTAGCTGCATATGGACCGGAAGTAATAAGCAATCTGTTCAGTATATTGTGTATAGTGTCGATTCTGAAGTTCTTTTGAAAATACAAATGTTATTGGCCTGCAGTATTTAGTAGAAGATGGAACAGTTTATTTTTAAAAATAACGTGTTTTTGAATTGCCGAATCTCAGTGCATTTCCAAAGGAACAGAAATACTAAAAAAATTTCATCACTGAAATGTTGGTGTGAAAACCTTTGTTTGTATCGATTCTGTTCCATACCATCACAGCCCCATTTCATGATTTTGATAATATTTCATTTTTTGTCAATCGCAATTTCTCAGACACCTCTCGTGTATGACATAATCCATAATTGTGTAGTCAATAAGTGACTGCACAAGTGTTTCTGCTGAGATTTCTGTAATCACAGCTCCTTGTGTACAGCGTTTTGGATTCTTTCACTTATAATAAGATGGGCAAAATTTATAATTTAATACTTTTGCTTGCTGACGTATTAGCTTGTCCTGGCGACTAGACATATAGATATGTACTATTTAGGCGCTTGTTCCTGTGATAGCTCTGATTTCTGAAACAAGGACCTTCGAGCTTTCTTAGTAACAGTTTCCCTATTTGGTTATGTAGTGGATACTTCTATTACTATTGCTGTCGAATACATTTTCCCTTCTTTCCTTAACTATATGCCTACGGCCATACTCAGCTATTCGCTGCTTGAATGTATAAGGTGTTTAACTCTCTGCCTTTTAGTTCTCGGAGCACAACCAACAAAACTCTTTGTTGGCCGGCCAATTACAATAGTGGATGTTTCTGTTGATTCTGGTGTATTGTTGGAAATATTTTCATATATTATTTCCTCATCGAGCCATGAAAAAGTGAATGAAGAAAACGTTCCTTATGCCTCCCTATTTTCTCCTACTTAATACTAAGTGTCAGGCAAAATTTCTTTACGTTGTGTTTTTACACATTGTAAATCACACTCAGAATTTGTTGCATTTTTCATTTCTTGCAAAATATGTGCAAATAAAGCACATATCGCGCGTCTGCGCGTTTTTTAGGTTTTGTGACCCATATTTCGCAGTGTCCTCCAGGAAAACGAATGCGACATTCTGTAAAAAATGGAAAAATTAATACATTCGCAACAGTTCGCAACATTTTTTCAATGTTTGGCTTCGCAAAACTGTCTGCTTGAATACCATTTTGGTCCCACAGCGGTTCTCCGGGGTTCTCTAAACTAAAACCCTCGATTAATTTTTCGAATTGTGTTTCCTGTAAAATAAAGAGTACGCACCTTTCAAGAGGTCCTTACAAGTTGTTGGAAAATGGATTTAAAAAACCGAAGGTACCAATAGAAAGAAAAAACTAAACAGATTGCATTTTTGAAATAGCTGGGAGTTTTGAGTATCATCCGACACACGCACAGGACAAGCGAAAACGCTGCACTGAAATGAATGAATCCAAGCGGTGCCGCCACGGACGAGTTTATACATGTTCAGATAAGCATTTCCTGTACCTCGGCGAATCTCTAGTGAAATCAATACCGTTGCCATGTGGTCTGAACATCGTTCTACTAAAGTAAATAACAAATTACACGTTCTGGTCAAGTTGAAAATTTGACTTTCTGCCCCGTAGATGGCCAAAATTACACACTGTGCGACGGGCAGATCGCGTCTCGGATAGGATGCGCACTTCATACTTACACTTTGATTTATTTACAACGCTACCTCAATTGATTGATTGATTGATTCGTGTTTCCGGGCGCGTCAACTACTTAGGTCGTTAGTTCCGTTAGTGTAGTGCGTGTTTTTTTTCACGGGAGATGGCGATCTTTTCCCCGCTGGATGGCGAGACCTGGCACCGACCTAGCGTCGACTAGCGGGGTTTTCCCCCTCAAGCAGGTATCTTCCGTCAGCGGGACAAGCTGTAAGCTCCCGACCGGTCTCCCGGCATGTGTGGTAGTGTAGTGCATGTTAGTGTAAGTGTGTGTGTAGGTGGAGAGGATAGGACAAGGAAGAGGAAGGAAAGATCGCACGCGGTCCGTGGTCCGTTTGTTAGGGTACTGCTCCGGCATTCATCGGGTGTTGATCGGAGAAACCACTACGATCAGAGCAGCCGGCCGCTAGAATTCTCCGCCAGACAGCGACTCAATTCGATCTAGCTGATAAGCGTCGTTGGGACTCGAACCTAGGTCCTTCCGGTCAGAAGGACTGCAGTGACATCAGGTTGATGCACTGAGCCATCTCTCCCGGCAATGCTACCTCAAGGTCAAGTACGGAAAAGGCTTTCTCCGATAGGGAGCATCAACGCCACTACAATGACGCTAAGTGCAGCCGTTATCTTAGACCAGTGGTGTGAAGGTCTTCTGCTGGTGGCAGCGGCAACGCGTGGTGGCTCCGTAGCATGGTACTTGCTACTCAGCTCAACTAGCGTTGGGAAAGGAAACTATTAATAACCCCGCCGTTTTACAATAGGGATGGCGTTGTCTCGGGGGGTGGGATGACGAACTGCTTGAAGAGGCGATTTCGTTGTGGCACTCCCGCTCGTGGCATCGACCTTGACAACACTGTCTTAGAGGACGTGCTAGCCACACGAGTGTGGGGCAACACCGCGTACATTGACCTTGACGTACCATTATAAATAAATCGAAGTATAGAACTGCTCGATTGATTGATTGATTGGTGTTTCAGGGCGTGTCAATTTCTATGGCCGTTAGTCCCGTACAGAGTTACACCAAGAGAAGGAGATGTTACTCCCTGGTGCGATGGAGAAAAGTGGCACTGTCCTTAACTTCGGCATGCAGAGAATTTTCCTCTACAGGTATCACCCCCTCGCAGGGCACCGCCCCAGCCATTACAAATTCTAGTCTCTCGACTGCTTTCCCTACATGTGTGGTAGTGTAGTGCATGCAATTGTAAGTGTATGTAAGCAAGAAGGGTGGATATGACAAGGAAGAGGAAGAAAAGATCGTGCGGTTCCTAACTCGTTTGTAGGATACTGCTCCGACATTCGCATGGTGTTGATCGGGGAAACCACGAATCATATTAAAACCACCCATCAGATCAGCAGCCGATAGCCTCTCCAGACAGCGGCTAAATTCGACCCATACTGCGATTTTTCTAACTTTGCCCCTCAAGGGCCGTCTTCACGATGGAATACGTCACGGTATTTCGCCACGTTCTCAGTCTTGCCGCAAGATATCGCATGATCGCGGCCGTATCCGCGGCACTGCGTGCGATCATGCGACTTCCTAGCGATACGATAGAGAAAGACGTGGAATGCATTGTGATATTCCATCGTGGCCTTGACGGGCAGAGTTAGAAAAATCGCACTGTAGCTAATATCCAAAATCCGCCACCGGCGTGACACGAACCATAAAACCTGGAGGTCTGAGTCGCTGTATAGTCAACGGTAATGTCGGTTCTTAGGTATCTCGGAGAACTGCTCAAAATGAATGAAACATTACAATTAAACACATACAAATTGACATGTGCAGCATCGTCAACAGTAGCCGATTATTTTATTCTGGGAAATCATTAAACTAGACTTTTAAGGTTTTCCAACAAAAGCTGTGAACTATGAACAGTTTGGATCTGAAAATAAAACGTACGAAACGATGTTGTTGGAAATCACCGCGTACCTCTTAATATGATAATGGATAAAGTTACTGCATCCGCTGATGAGCACTGTTCAGAGAACGCACGCATGCGCTCGCCATGTGGCAGAGATTCAAACTACTCGCGCAATCGTTAATTCCGAGCACCGCCAAACGATGATACGAAATAAAAGGGCAATTAAAACATTCGTATCTGTAATTGCAAAAAATATAAGAGGTATTGCCAGAGAGAGCCAAACGTGGAATCAAATATTAAAGCGAAGTCTGTCATATTACCATTGGGGGAATTGTACAAATAATATGAACATATTGGGAAAAAGAAATAACTAACGACCCAATAATGTTATTCAGATATACATGTTACCCGTACGACACTTACAACTAGTCAAAGAAGACCAAGATGAAAAAGTTTGGGTTGTTGTTAAAGATTTACATTAAATTTATTTGCAAATACCGGACATGACTGTTCACTAGACGTGCTCATTCATAGTATTCAGAGAAGATCAACATATGTCTGCATCCACAGTCTGGTATATTTTTCGTTTCATTTTGAATAATATTTTTGGAATTTCTTATCAGTTTTGACCGAAAAATGATAAAAATGGTGAGTGCTTTATATTCGGCGAGTACTAAAACAGATTTCACAAATCAAAAGCTATTTAATGCAGTAAACAGATATCTCTGATATCTGTTTCCATTTGAAATCCAGGTATTGAGGTCTAGGATCGTTGGTACTTTTCTCTCGAACAACAAAAAACTCGGAATACCATGGTATACCTTCTGTAATCTACAATTGAAAGAAATACTTAAAATATATGTCAACTCTACAACAAACACTTGATTTCTTGGCGGCTTCGGAGCTCTGTCATGCGTCTTCAACACACTCGACCGCTCACCTCCCCATGTACTAGACGCACAGCGACACACACCGGCAGTGGCGCTGCTTTCATGCACTGGGCTACCGCTGACTTCAAAAATTATCTTTGATTATACAACTATACATAATCTTCGAGTATGTAGTTTTTCTAGTTTGTACTATTTTTATTATTCAATATTTTATATATATATATATATATATATATATATATATATATATATATATATATATATATATACTGTAACCGCTCACGTCGTTTACATTACGAAAAATATAATTTTTTTTCGTAGGTACGTCTCTCGTTATCTAGAGATCATGAACTTGCTAGGTAAACCGACAGAGAACGCTAGAAGACGGAAGAAAATTCTTTCCGAAAGAATCCGGAAGTAGTTCAAAAGACAGCTACGGGAAGCGCTCGTAACTCATATTTTAAGTCGAGATAACGAAATCAGCCACTGGAACAACTAGACTGACCAATCAGAATTTAGTAGGCAAAAATTGCTGAATTTTAAGCTAGAGACGAGAGATTCTGCCATTTTGCTACTAACGAGTGTATGGAACGTTACCCAGAGAGAACCATTGGAATAACGGATCACGCTACTCTAGGAAATCATCGTTTATTGAAGCTTTTAGAATAAGGTAATATATTCAATTAATATGATAACTTATTCTAGAGAATAAAAAAATGAATTATGTATAAAATATGAGTATATTTAAAGAAGAACTTTTAGGAATGAATAGCAAGATTTATACTACTTCGAAACTACGAGCCAAAAACGAGTATAAACCTGTAAAGGAAAATAAATTAAAATAGAAATATTATTATGAATATATGATTTATTTCAGCTTTAATGAGAACGCTTAGACTTATTTGAACCTAATACGATCAACGCTACATTCGACGCAATAGCAACGTCGACAGAAGTGACGAAAACGTAAAGAAAGCAGCCATAATCTGCGAACCTATATTGGACGACATCAGAGGCCACATAGGAAGGAGGATTTCATTTATTCGGTCGCAGCCTAGAAGAGCAGCGTAACCGATGGAAATTCTTCGTACCCAATTGTAGCTACGGACGACCTCGGGAAAACGTCGAGACATCGTGCGGCGTGGGAGACCTTGTGAGTCCGTCTGATTCATTCCAAGTTATAGATAGAGTCGCTGGTCAGATTGCAGAACTATTTGATTACGTTAATTTGCGAGGTTATTGACTGTAACTTTACTCGACTACTGTCGTGAGCACTAAAAAGACGTGTCCGAATGCCAGCTAAGTAACACAGTATCGTTACTGAATTCAGATACTCAAAAAGTATTACTGTGAAATTAGAAGTGTATTTTTTCTGTGTTTAATCTGCAACTAGATTCATGTCAAGTAACTATTAACACAATATAATATGTGTAGTAATTGAAGGAAATTCTTGCCATGACAATAAGTTATTTGGTTGAGTAACGTATTATGATTGAAGTAATAACAAAGTTATTTAACAGTAAACTTAAAATTTTGTATACAAAGAGATCTCATAGAATCAAGTAAAGCTAATTTCGTTTGACTTTGATTAAACTAAATATCGTTTATCGGAAAGAGTTACATTTTTTCGAACAAGTCAATTTGTTTGTTCTGTGTAAGATGTTAGAACATTTAGTAGTGTAAACACATTTTCTTTGTATAGTATAGTATTGGTATTATCGATTCGCATTGTATATGTATGTTATTTACGTGCATCGCATATTGTGTATGTATTGTTTTTATGTGTTTTTACAGCAGATCAGTGTAATTGTATTTGTATGTGAATAACATAGTACAGGAATTCTGTGAATTAAGGCTGATTGTTTAAACCATTTGAAGAAAGTAGTCAAAGAGTTTCAGACTGTAATTAGGCTCAGATTTTCATGATATTTTTGTTATCAGTTTGACAAACCTGATTCTAGCAGAGTACTCTCAGACAGTTTCTAGTGTTCAATGTATTAATTCTTTGAAAAATAATATATTTCTTTGATTATTTTTAAACATACGACAATCTTGTTCTTAATTATATCCAAGTGCATACGTCTAGAACCCTATCCCTTGAAAAGGAAGTCAGTGGAGAACTTTCTTATATGTGTGTGTTGTGGCTTATTATTTTACTGGAGCCACGACAACGAGTAATAAGGGACCATTTACTCGAGTCACTCGTCTCCTCCCACGATTAAGGCTATATACACACACACACACACCACACACACACACACACACACACACACACACACATATATATACAGGTGTCTGGGGAAGAAGGAAGAAAGTCGAAACTTCGAAAATAAGCACTTAAGACAATTCTATGCATATTTTCTCTAATAAACTAATTCATGTTTACTTTTATAATGTTAACTTTTGTAAATAATAAACAATTTACATGTTTCTGGAGTGTTTCTATGCTTCTATAATGCAAATTTTTGCCTAGAAATCAATTTTTCAAACCAACTTTTGAGTGCTCATTGCGGCTCAACCATTCGGAATATCCACGTAGATTATTAGTAAAAATATGATTAGAATTCTCTCAAGAGCTTATTTTCGAAGTTTCGACGTTTCCTCCCCGGACACCTGTATATGCTTGCTGTGACATTTCAAAAACTATCACATCACATACTTCATAAGCTGCAATTTTAACAGTTACAACACGATTAATATAATCTATTATGTGTATGTACACTCACCAACAAACGTGTATGTCTTGCACAAAAGCGCACATCTAATTTACTCTGTCCATTTACTGCCCACTCCCTCCGAACCGCTCCGCACGTGTCCAGAAACCGCTCAGGAAATCGGCATCTTTAGCCCTTGGCTGTCCCAGATGTTACTAGTAGGAAGGGAGAGTGAATCATACAACGAACGCACACTGCCGATGCCGCTGAGTGGCAGCGGTTTCTTCGGCGTTGCCGCCTCTTAAAAAGACTGATGCGCCGACGACTGAACGGCTTTAAGGCAGATCTCAACAGAACAGATTTTACAGAATATTGAAAAACGTATCTCACTGAAAAATAATGTGGCCTGTAATTATTTTTAATATGATTTATCTTGACACATTTTTGTTCTCGTAATTTTTCTGGGGCTACCGCCGATAGCCCACAGTAAACGTCACCGCACATTGAACTCATGTGGATCTCGTTATTTCTCCCTGTGAACAATTGTCTGGCATGTGAGTCTCATTTGTGAGAAAAGTATTCAATTTAAGACTCCATTCAATGTGTTAATGGTTTCAAAGAGATTGTTGCAAATTTAACGATATTTCACGTTTCTGAGATTGATAAATGTGTCTAGCCAGAACTAGACTTCAGTCTGTTTGCATAGACATTGATATTACTAGTAATGCGAAATACAATACCAACAGTGTCTTGTGGTATTCCTTGTGTTTAACATAAAACATATTTTATATATTTGTGAAAAAAATGTATGCACATATACAAATTAAATTTAATTTTAATAAATGGTGACTATTTCAGAAATGATTTTCATCAATTTATTCATTGCGTTTCAAAGATTTTACGACAATGTCAATATCAAATCAATTACTAATTAAGAACACAAACTCTAAAGAATTCTTTCCGAGTATTTTCGTTCAATGACAAAATTGTTGTTCTAATATGTTGAAGTATTTATTTTATTATATTAAATATTGGCTAAAGATCAAATGGCCGAATAAAATTTTAAATTTAAAAACGTATCTTTTTGCTCTTTCTTCACGTTTGAATAT
Organism: Acheta domesticus; assembly: GCA_031308135.1. Lineage (NCBI taxonomy): Eukaryota > Metazoa > Arthropoda > Insecta > Orthoptera > Gryllidae > Acheta > Acheta domesticus. The sequence continues at coordinate 7,808,172 of JAHLJT010004567.1, read as the reverse complement.
AATCAAAAGACAGGTAACTTCTCAGATTAATCCCACTGATGGTTTCTGCCAAAATATCCATAGCATCAGAGGAGAAAATGTCGTTTGTAGTAACAGGTACACAACTTGGGCATTAAATAATAAATGCAGTATGGATCACAGAGATAGCCACGAAAATACAAGCATGGTCATGCTCGTTTGTTCTAATACCCCAAGTCGAAAACTATAAATGTACTTTACTAGAGAATTTACACTAAAAATAGCGATAGTTGTTTTATTTAATGTGTCTCTGAGTGCACTTGTGTAAATTTTTATGAACACAGTAATCCCTATGCCCACCCTTTTACGATCATCAGTCGAATTAATAATAAAAGATAGCAACAAGCGTTGTGGACAAAATCTGATTACCAGAAATGTTCGTTACCGTGTAGTTGACACCGTTTTGTATCGAAAAACGAGGAAAAAGACGTGTTGTAATAATCCGGCTGTCGAAATAAACCACCCCCCACTCCTCTCGCATCTCGTGGGAGAAGTGACGGTGCAAGAAAACGTGCGCGGATAATACAGAGTGTCAGGGGAGGAAACGTCGAAACTTCGAAAATAAGCTCTTTAGACAATTAGCAGCATAGCACAAGCAGCATATTTTGTCTAGTGAACTACGTGGATGTTCCGAATGATTGAGCAGCAATAAGCACTCATAAGTTGGTTTGAAAAATTGATTTATAGGCAACAATTTGCATCATAGAAGCATAGAAACACATGTAAATTATTTATTACTTACAAAAGAAATGAATGTATTTGTTCAGAAAGAAAAATTAAGCGAGAAATAAAAAAGCAGTCGAAATGGATAAATTGGGTGCTTTTGTGTTTCTCGCTTAATTTTTGTTTCTGAGCAATTATATTCATTTCTTTTGTAAATAATAAACAATTTATATATTTCTGGAGAGTTTCTATGCTTCTATAATGCCAATTGTTACCTATAAATCATTTTTTAAACCAACTTTTGAGTGCTCATTGCGGCTCAACCATTCGGAATATCAACATACTTTATTAGACAAAATATGCTTAGAATTGTCTTAAGAGCTTATTTTCGAAGTTTCGACGTTTCCTCCCCGGACACTCTGTATAGTGCACGAGGAAAGTTCCTCCTCTCTGAGCTACGTCAGGGCATCCCAACACTATACTGCGGTTTTTCTAACTTTCCCCCCCAAGGCCCGTCTTCACGATGGAATATGTCACGATATTTCGCGACATTCTCAGATGTACCGCCAGATATCGCCAGTTCGCGACCGTACAAGCGGTGCTTGCGATCATGCGACTTCTAGCGACGTGACAGAGAAAGGCGCGAAATGCCGTGTGATATCCCATTGTGACCATAGTGGCTTTAGGGGCAGAGTTAGAAAAATCTCACTATAAATTGCATTTATGTTGATAGCTATCAGAATAGTGGGAAATAAGTGAAGGGGACAATACACGAATATCTCTTCTGATTTGGTGAGAACTGTATTTACCTTTCTTTTGTTACAAGCTGCATCTTGAGCTACCGACATAATTTCTTCGCAAGCTCTCTCACGAGCGAGGTAACAATGCGGAGAGACGTTCTTGGCGGCGCTAAACTTTCCTCTACGAAAAAGAACTGCGGATTCCCATGGCTTACTCTATAGCTACGATTTCGTATTTGTCGTCATGTATTACAAAAGCGGAAGGAACAGTTTGGCCGGGGGCGAAATCGTCGCGCTAGCGGCGAGTGGTGAGGGAGGCGGAGGGGAGGGGGGGTCGCGCCGCAGCGCCCTCTTCGATCTACCCTCCGCCCCTCCCCCATCCCATCCCGCCTCACCCCGCCCCGCCCCGCACGGTCTCGCCCCGCCACGCAACGCAACGCACCGCCTCCCTCGCCCCGCCCCTCCCCGCCTCGCCCCGCCTCGTCTCGAGTCGTCTCGCCTCGCCTCGCTCCGCCTCGCCTCGCCCCGCCCCGCCTCGCTCCTTCCCTCCCCGCCTCTCCCCGCCTCGCCCCGCCTCGAGTCGCCTCGCCTCGTCCCGCCCCTCCCCGCCTCTCCCCGACTCTCCCCGCCTCGCCACGCCCCGCCTCGCCTCAACTCGCCTCGCCCCTCCCCGCCCTTCCCTGCCTCTCCCTGACCTTTCCCGCCCCTCCTAAATCTTCCCCGACCCTCCCCGGCTCTCGTCCCGCCACGGCCCCGGCAACCCTGCTAATGATTCAATTAGAGAGGCCGCAATGGTGGGGCGGACGGGGCGGGGCGGGGCGGGGCAGGAAGGCTCGGTTAATTACCGCCTCCACCCAGGGCAGCCTCCGGCCGGAGGGCACGCGCCCTTGTCCCCCGCCCTCCCCCCCCCCCCCGGGTCCTTGCGACCCTCGACCGCGCCCCCGCGATCACCAATTCATCCTCCGTCTCATCTTTCGACCCTCAAAACACCACCGGCCTTCTTCGCCCTATGCGTCTGCGGGGACTGCAACTTTCGTCACGTGCGCCCAGAAGTAGGAAGTTCAGATATACGTGTAAGCCCTGAATGCGATTTCTAACTAATTACACAATTCAACAGGTGTTCGTTTACAGTATACCTTACAATATATTCACTGTAAAAGTAAAAGTAAAACAAAAAGAAGGACCATTTAATGGACAGCACTAACAAATGCGGAGGCTAATAAAACAGTTGAATAGCTCAATTTGTATAGGTGGAACTACAAGGAATTAGAACGTTTTCCGTAATATTTATGAACATTTTTTAATGATTAGTAACTTGCTTGTATTCTCCCAAAACACCAACCGGTTTTTTTGGAAAAGATCGAACAAGCGACGATCTGATGAATCAATTGAATGCAAATCTTATAAGTCATATTTTCTTTTGTTTTGAGCAATATCACGGTTTTTCTGCTTGTGTTAAATACCTTCGTAAGCAAAAAAATTACTTGTCTCTTAAGGGATGAGAAACATGATCTTCTATAATTCATATGGAAAGAGAGAATTGAATGTGTTGTTACCTGCTGTACAATATGATATCGTGGACTAGTACGCAACACGTAGACGAACTGAAGTCGGTTCTAGATATAGAGAACTCGGACACAGTGAAGTTTGTGTTATAGTCAAACAAAGTCACGGGTAGCGATCCACATATATTACAAATAAATACTAGAAAATTCTGTTGCAATGAACTCTCCACATTGGCTATAGTCAACATTACAACTTCCAGTGAAAAATATCCTGTCAGATTATCGCGATTTCTAGAGCCCTAAGAATTTTCAGGAGAAAAGGCGTCGTATATATTCGAAAACGAATATATCTCAGGAAAACTTTGTCTTGATTGAAACTATGTGTTCAATGAAAACGTAATTAAGTACTCCTTTTCTGCCATCAATAAATCTCGGATTCCCTGGAGGTTCTGCTTTATGTACGCTTTAAATTATAATTATCAACAAAAAATATTTAATTTCACAGCAGCCCGTATAAATTAATTGAGAACAATATTGTAAAAAAGTGTAAGAGATAAATAAAACAAAATAATCTAATGCTTAAACCGTCCATGAGAATGACACAATTTAAAATAAATTCAATTGACTTCAAACTCATGTAGCGTTTTCGAGAATGTTATAATGCAAATTCACATTTGAATAAAATTAATTAAAGCTGAATTTTTCAGCTCATGGATTTATTTGGGTACATTGATTAATAAATGTCATTGAAATGAATGGTAAAAGCATTTTGGAGTGCACGTTAACGTGTACAGTGTATTAACGAATGCTATTGTTCTGACTAGGCTTTTAAATTAACATGTATCAAAATAGTTGTACTAGGTTGTCATTCATGTGAATAGAGATGCCTGAAACTTGCGTTCTCTGCACATGCGTGATAATGTGGTTAAGGCCATGGAATCGCTTTAATTTTAGAATGGAAGATAAGTTCCTTACGAAAAAAAACCCTTTAAAATATTGCAAATTTCAAATACAATAATACGTCGAGAAATGTGCGCTTAGAAAAATGAAAACTCGCAATAGTCTTTTTTGAACACGAATACGTAAATGTAAAAATGACAGAATTTCATTTGATTTTTTTTGTTTCCCTACGAGCAAATGGCAAACTAAAATGCTTTTGTTTTGGAAAAAACATTATTATAGTGTACATAATTCGAAAGTTGACTATGTGATTCCAACAAATTTACATCGTAGACCCATAATGGTTTACTAATGGCTTTTAATATTGACATTGTTTTCTATGAAATGATACTCAATCGGTTTAAATTTAATTTTTTTACAAAGTATTTTATAAACCTGGATCACTGAAATGTTTTTTTAAAAAGACCCCAAAAAGGTGGAAAAAGTGTAAAATACGATGAATTTCCAAAAAATCGTATAAAATATGTCTGCTTAAAAATATCAGAATATTTTAGCATTTATAAGTAATAAAATACAACATATTTCCCAAACAAGAATAAATTCCAACGCGGATGGTCCTCGGTGAGCGCAGACATTCACGCAGTAGCAACATAAACAATGGCTCACCGCCAACTCAATCAGCAGATGCTCACCAAACTTCACTGTAGTATTTGCAATACATTTTGAAGAAACTATATAGAGTTTCAAGAATCTATTGTCATTACAACTTTTAATAGAAACAATTGAAATCAAAGAGGCGCGCTTACCTGTCGCCCAGTCGCGGGTTAATATGATATGTTCAATTTTATTATAAACATTCATACACTGACTTAGATGCACTCATCACATTTGCATTTGTATTTATATTTAGCCATTGTAGGTTCAGTAAAAGGCAAGTGGCATCGATGCCCATAGATCACGGGGTTCCCAGTCGGTCACCCAGCCAGGAACCCGCGATGTCTCGAGTTAGCTTCACCTTCGTGACTTCACGTAGGTAACGAATTTGGCTAGCGACGCCCGTTTCGCAGTCGTGCCTATTCTGGAGAACCATCCCAGCATTCGCCTGGATGACCGAAGGAAACCACGAAAATCCCGGTCAGGATGGCTGGCAAGGGGGTTGAAACCGGGCCTCCCAAATACGAAGTCAGCGCGCTACACCCTGAGCCACTACGCTCGCTGTTAATCACATACGACTACGCACATATTACATTATTATTGTTATTATTATTATTGCACTACATCACGACTAAGATGTTATGAGTAGGCTCAAAATAAAATCTACTCCAGGTTGCAACCAGCTACCTAAGGAGCAGATCTAAGGACTGTCGGTGCCTCTACAATACTTTGCGCAAAATGTGAGCTGTGCCAAATAAAGCAATTTCTTGCACTTCCGAGTCCTTTGAATGACCTGGAAGTTTAGCCAAGTTCTTACACAAATTTTGCGGAACAAATCCCAGAGCTCCGATGACTATCGGGACGACCTGTGCTGTAACGCCCCACATTCGGCTGATCTCGATTTCCAAACTCTTGTATTTAAGACGTTTCTCTGCCTCCTTGGTAACGAAGTTTTGATCGCAATGTACAGCAACATCGACAAATAGACACGATTTTTTCTTCAAATCCCGGATAACTGTATCCGGTTTGTTTGCCGATATCGCGCGACGTCACCGGTTTTGGTGAGTGTTCGTACCACTTGGGGCATGTGTTGGGAACTTCGAGGGCGGTACAGATCTGCCAGTGTAGGTAGCTAATAGAGGTCAGCATTCTCCGTGATTTTTTACCGACCAGCGCTCGCTCGCCTCTCTTCTCTCGAGACTACGCGCTCGACTGTCCTTCGCAGCCGGTTGCGGACTCCCGGGAGCCGGCGGCTGACTCGGCCGTTTTGTCGACAACCGGCGGACCCCGTGCAGGTGAACTGCGCCACGTAACAATCGGCCGTCACGTGGGAGTAAATATCTAATGCCAAGTTTCAGGAAAAGGTAGGAGTATTGAATGGTTTTTAAAATTAATGACCAATAATTTCGTTTTTTCAAAATTTAATATACAGACGAATTTTAAAATTAATTGTCAAATAATAAATTTTAATATAAACAAATAATAAAACGCTTTAAAAATCAACTCCTCGGACGCACTGGAGAACCTCAAATGGATCTATTGCAGTTCTGCCTGTGAATTTAAAGAAAAGGCATTTAAAGTTTTAGAGATAAATTCCGTTCTTTGTAATGACTAGGCATCGGATGTTTAGGAAATTGACTATTTTATTCTAATGAACATAAAATCATTAATTTTCCTTCATTTTATATGGTGTAAACACAAATGCTCTGCTAAATTTAGATGCAAGTGCAATGAAATATATTAGTACCTTTCCCTTCCAATTTTGTATTTTTGTTGGCTTTTTCCAAATATTTTTGTTGTTGTGATTTTCAGGCATCTGAAACGCAGGTCTTAGTTACTTAACCCGACAGTAGGCGCGCGGAGTGCTTCAGTCACTCCAGCATTGTTTTGAGCTCATTGTACTTTTAGTTCTATTTATAATCTTGCCAGCTTCTCAATATCTTTCGAGGAAAGCTTTGTGCACATATCTCGACCCTTCTCTTTCAACTGCTTCCTGTCCTTTCCTGGAAATTTCGTCGCAACGGCGATGGCGCGCTGCGTGGGGGCCACCGAGTCACTTCGCGCAACCTTTGTAATCGCTTTCTGCCACGCTGTTCACAGTAGTTCACCCAAAGGAAGGGGGTCTCGTGGAGCTTCAATACTACTCCACAGAAGCCAATGATTCACAATTTCAGCTTTTACGATTTTTTAATTACAATTATCGCTTTTCTTGTATTGAAACGAAAAATAATGGAGTATTTGAAAAATATTGTACTCGTACTTATTAAACTTTATATGCATAATTTCGTGAATACATACTTTTGCCGAATTTAAAATAAAGTTAAACGTGTGTATATAATAGTAAATAAGGTATTTTGAATTATTGAGTTGAATAGGCTGATGTGCTGTGACCGTAGTTGTTTGACCGCCGACTGAGTCGACAAATTCAGAGGCCATGGCGTCTTGCATCAACTATTTCACAATAAATTAGTACGCCCAATGACGTCAAGACGTTTTGACGCAGGGAAAATAGTATCCACCTGATTTTTGTTTAGCATTTTTGTTTTGTTTAGCGTTTTTCTTATATACTCGTGAAATTATGACCAAATATTCACTGTATTTAATAAATATGCCTTATATTCGGGTTTGTAAGAAACTTAAATGACATTACAATTGGTACGAAACGAATTATTTTCCCTTAAGCACTATAAATATAAAAAAATATAAAAATTCATGCAATAAAGGTTTATATTTATTTTCAGACTCTTTGTTTGCCTTAATTGTGTCAAAAAATGTATTATTTTGTCACTATAAAATTATTTCCAATCAATCGATAAATTGTTACTTTTCTACAAATTAATCGTTTAATTGAAATTGTATTTTCTTTCGATTACAATGAATTGAAAGAGTTGTAATCACTACGTGTGGCGACTTTATATCCCGTATATGCATTGAGCGGCGAAGCTACCGAGCAGTCCGGCGCCGGTCGTGTGGGCCGAGTGGCCGAGCGGCCGAGCGCTCGGGCGCTCGGCGACTCCCTAGTCTCGGCCGGAGCCGCAAGGCGGCCGGTCGAAATGTCCGTTAAACAGCGATCTCTTCCCCCCCGAGCAAGGTCCCCCTCTCTTCGCCGAGCGTCGGCGCGGAGCCCGAGAGTCTCGAGCAGAACTCTAGTAGCTACTCACTCTGTCGTGTCTTTTCAAGTATTCGGTCTTTGCTAGGATTGGACAAGCTGAGAAAATATGACCAATGGTTTCTACGCCTTCCCGGCAAATGCGGCATTATCATTTGCAGAAATTTTGAGAACCGCTTTATCATAATGTCGTGTTGTCAACGCCTGATCTTGGGCAGCTATTACAAGTGCTTCCGATTCTGGCTTCATTATTCCCGTTTCAAGCCACACCCTGTCATGTCTTTTCAAGCATTCGGTCAGTCAGTTATCTTTATTGATCTGCACCTTGTCCATTCGTTTCAAATATTGTCCGTGGAGTGGTTTGTCTCTCCACGATTTCTTTAACATTTTTTTGCGTGTCACATTTCATGTCGTTGTTGTTCTTCTTCTCATTATTATTATTAAATAGATAATTAAGATTTATTATTAATATTAAAGATCATTATTACATTATTAAGATTATTTTTAAGTTCAGTAAAGATGAAAGGATATATTTTAAAAAGGAAATATGGCAAGTAATATAGCCGTGGGTCGTGCTTTCGCTCGCTCGTCTGATTAAAAGCGTTTCGCCTCGCGCCCGCAGATCATCTGCGCCGTCTCCATCAGGCGCAGCATTCCACGGCGACCTTCCCGCGCCGGCACTGGCCGCCTGCGATCGACGGCCGCGTTGCAGTTAACCGCCGCACCGAGCGAGGGCCCCGGACGAAGAACAGGGCGCTTTTCTTGTATTGAAACGAAAAATAATGGAGTATTTGAAAAATATTGTACTCGTACTTATTAAACTTTATATGCATAATTTCGTGAATACATACTTTTGCCGAATTTAAAATAATGTTAAACGTGTGTATATAATAGTAAATAATGTATTTTGAATTATTGAATGGAATAGGCTGATGTGCTGTGACCGCTGTTGTTTGACTCGCGCTTCATTGTTTGTCGGATTGATTGATTTATGTCTCTGGGAACGTCATCTGCTTTGGTCTTTAGTGCCGTCGTTAGTCAGTTATCCGGATGATCATCTCGTGCTGTATGGTCAGGACAGCAGGGGCGGATCAGCCCATCGTTTTGGAGGGGGCCATCCTAGATTTTTTAAAAAATAATAAACATATTTGTTATTATATCGTGTATTATTTACGTACTGTAGAAATGAAACTGTACAATATTATTGTTTAAATAATTACGTAATTCGAACATAAATAAATATTTGAATACATTTTGACAAATAAAGGAAGGTAAACGAAAACTTTGAGCCGGGGGGGGGGGGAATAGCCGTCGTGCCCCCCCCCCTTGGATCTGCCAGTGCAGGGCAAGCTTCAGACTGGTCCCCCGGCATGTGGTGTAGTGTAATGCATGTGAGTGTAAGTGTGTGTAGGTCGGGGATGAGGGAAGGAAAAGGATAAGGAGGGATAGATCGCGCGCGGTCCGTCGCTCGTTTGTTAGGGTACTGCTGCTGCATTCGCCGAATGTTGATGGAAGATACTACGAAAAACTAGCGTTCGGAGCAGCCGCCCGCTGGAATTCTCCTCCTCCAGAGAAGGGACCGCTTTGACAGTTGCTCTTTGACCACTGCTGGCAACGTAATTGCAGGTTGTACCCTTGCACACATTTTGTCAGAGCGTTTGTTTACAGTTAGTTCAATTGTCAATGGCTTCATCACTATCTCTTGCAATTTCATCACCCTGCTGGATGACTTTTTGTTTTCCGACCTGTCAAAATGGTCCCTTCTTAGAGTAACTCCTCTATATATGCAGTATATAAGCGGTGCCTCTCGCGCGGCGGAGACGCGAGGTGCGTTCTGGCAGAAGGCAGTGTTGCCAGATAGTCTTAAGCAATTCCCCTTAGACAGAGCTGTGAAAATCCCCCAAAACGACAAAAATTCCCCAAATTATTTCATGTTTAAAATGTATGGGGAGGTATGGAAATGAAAGAAATACGAAAAATATTATTAATTGTATATGATGATATTTATATTTTACAGTTAACTTGTCAGTTACAGTCAAATTAAAACAATAGTAATAGGTAGTCGGTTTGCATTTTACTTCCCCCTGCCCGACCAGTGCACCCTCACTTCCCAAAATTTTAAAACCAAGTTGAGTTCTCATCATTGGCGAGTGTGATGATTTCAGAATATAACATCTTTTCACAATTTAACACAAATAACATTTTAAGATCTTAATGAAATTCCTCCCCCCCCCAAGAAAACCCCCAAATAAATTTGCCCCCTAAACCAACCCCTAAAGACCAAAAAACCCTAAATTTAGGGGGAAAAACCCCTAATCTGGCAACACTGGCCGCACGGGACTATTTGGGGATGCGGCCCTGCCCCCTCCCTCTCCGACCCAGCTGCATCGCTCGCCGGCGCCCGCGCCAGGCGCCCCCCACCCCACCCCACCTACCACGCGCGCCCCTCCCCTCCCGCGCCAACAGCCCCTTGACACAGAGTAGCGCATTCCATTGTTCCGCAGATCCCATCATTTTATACCCAGATGTCAGGGGAATTAGAACTGTATGGTATTGTGTGTGTTTAGAACCATGAATCTATACGAAACCAATATTAATATTCTTGAAAATCTTCACTATGTCACCAAATGTTATAATTTTCCTTCAGTTCCTGATTGTTGTCAAAGTAAAATAATAAAATGGAGAGATATGTGGCTAACTTTTACTATGTTTTAAACCTAATAAAAACTCCACTGTCTAAAATTATGCCGTGGGAACTCATTTAAACATTCGTAATGAATATAAGAGACAGCCTAAAAAGCCTGTTCAGCCTGTTTCAAAATCATATAAAAAATTCGTGTTATCCGAATATATACATATCCGTATTACCGTAATTCTTTGCTGGGACAGAAGTTTTGTTCGTGCTACGGCGAAATTTGTGTTAAGCTAGTTCGTGCTAACAAGGTTTTACTGTAGTAAAGTATCTATAGATTTCATTCCTTTTCCTAACAGAGGATTGTGATTAATAAATACCCTGGCGATACAGGGCACTTCAGCTAGTGCAACAATAAAATAGTGATTGTTCTTCTCCCTGAGAGGAAAACAAGGAATGTCAAAATGCACAACCTCCAACATCTTCGGAACATTACATAGGATTAATCAGCTCACAATAAAAACAGTATGAATAAACAGAAAAGCAATGTCACATTTTCCCTAAAATTTTCATTTGAGAAAATAGTAGTGGGTTCTTATCACTCAATTAATGATGCCTTATTTGTTTGGGGAGACTAAGGTTATCAAGTTTGCACTTCCGCCTTACCATCCGTATTTCGCTACGGTCGTTTCGTCATCTGATAGAATCTGATATGAAAGAAGATATCACTCGGAGACGGAACAGGCGATTTGAATATACTCAGAGGCTTTATTTAGGCTTGAGGGTCTTTATACATAGTAAATCTACAACCTGGGACAGCCGGCTTCACATCCCCTCCGAAGAATGTAACATGAATTTTAACATCGAATGTAACACGGCTTCGATCGGGTTTGAACCCAGAACTTAGGTATAACAGTCTGATTTACTAACCGTTACTGACCAAAGCCCAATCTTGTATTCTCTTACGGAATCTAAATAATCAAATAAGAGTTCTCTACATTTTGCCTTTAGGTACATCGCGACAATAACGTCAATTACACCACGTTGCCCTACGTTGTTAACGATTATATTCCTGTTATGAACTTTAGCAATGGGGTCTCTATCCTGGTTCTCATCTCTGGAATGCCTCTAATGCGCATTTGGGGAAGGAGGTCGGGTGATTCATTTCATCTGGTATTACCACAAAGGATATCATATTACCTCCCCTAATGCTACCGCGTTACAGGGCCAGTCTGTCGATCCCTGCTCCCGATTGGATGTGCCGGAGGTCGCGGAATTTAGTTACTCAGTTACTGATGCCGGCTTTGAACAACTTAATGTGCAACCAGTGAACCACAAAGCCATATTATTACGCCATATATATTTCCAGAATTTTGTAGACTGAAATAATATACAGACTACACAACAATCTTGCAAAATATGGAAATCGTATTTAGTTTTCCATTTGCTCGTAAAAACATTTTAAAAATAATGGCAAAGATTGTAATTGTATAACTTTACATTAGAATGAAAAAACAACTATTAGAATAACAATTTACCGTGGACATCATGGGTGAGCTTAACGTTCGCCCTCCTGTACATCTGTGAGGGAACGACCAACAAAGGGTTAAGAATTCAACTTTATTTGCAGTCAGTAAAATTCTGTAAGTACATACTACTATTTAGTATTTTGACAAAAATAGGCATTGGACTAACATAACTGCCTTCGATTGTCCAATTTAATTTTATTCAGTTAGTATCGCAACAATTTTAGGAGAATATAAAGAATTGGGAAATTTTATTTTGGAGATCAAATTTGAATTTGATGGCAATTATCATGTCCGTATTTTGTTTCCTTACTCGACATTCCCTAATATTCACTGAACTGATTAACTGACGTTTCGGGGCGCGCCAACTGCTAAGGTCGTTCGTCGCGTTAGTGCAGTCAACGTTTTTATCCCAGTTGGTGTTGTGGTGTTTCTCCCACATTGAATGATGGACCGTAACTCTTCTCTAGAAATTCATTCCACTTTAACCATCTACAAATCTATTCTTCGGCCAATCTTAACTTACGGCTGCTCTATTTGGATTTCAGCCGCCCCAACCACATTAATAACTTACAAATCTTCCAAAGCAAAATTTTAAGAATAACAGTAAATGCCCCCTGGTTTGTCAGCAATAAGACCCTTTACATGATCTTGCAATAGAATCTATTACTTCCTTCTTACAAGCTGGCACATAATTTGTTCAATAATTTAAATCGTGGTACAAGGAGCAGTCGCTTACGAAATAGGAACCGATCAGCTCCCACTCTCCCGCCTAAGAATCAGACTCCCATTCCACAATTTCCTTCAATATCTCTCTGACATTGGATAAGGCAAGAACATTTCTAGCAATTACATGTCCCTCCCATCGTATTTCCTTTTTAATCCTGTCATTGCTCTAACATAATTCCCTCGCAATAACCTGGTTGAAGGTACAACACATGTAATCACTATCAGGAGGTAACAAGCAGTTACCCCCTTCACACTTTTCTGATACAAAGTTACTCGGCCGATAAACTGAAAACCCTCACGGTATGAACGTTGTACTGTCTGTAAATGTAAAATAAAATTAATAATAATAATAAAAAATGAATGATGGAATCCGCAGCAACCTACACGTCGGCTTCCCAATCAGGGAAGTTCGTAGCTAGAATTATCCTCCTGGCAGCTTCTGCCATTCAAACAAGCTGTGCAGTTAGTGCCGAAAATTGCGCTGTCTGAACACGAACCCCATGACACCGTTCTGAGTCGTTGCTGACGGCGGTAACGAGCTCTTAGTGCTCGTGTAAAGTGCCTGCGGAGAATTGGCAACTTCTAATGGACTGATTGATTCTTTCGCGTTTCTAAGCGCGTCAAACGCTATGATCTTTAGCCTCGAATGCGTAATACAGCTCTCGCACTGGAGGTGGCGGTGTTCTTTACCTGCTTAATGGTGCGATCTGGCGAAAATTTTTAAATGGATGTAGAACCTCTCCAAATTAAGATAGAGGGCTGGAACAGGTGTCATTTTTCAGCTTTCTTTATGGCCTTTTACATGATATACAACAAACTAGGGATTGGGTTACAAACTTTTTTTAGAACGTTTTCATTTTTTTTGAAGATGGGCATTTTGAAAAAATTCAGAATCAAAAATTTAATTTAAAATTCAAAACACTTTTTAACCCAACCCCTTTTGAGTTGTATATCATATAAAAGACCATAAAGAAAGCTGCAAAATGACACTTGTTTCAGCTCTCTATCTTAATTTGGAGAGGTTCTACATCAATTTAAAAATTTTCGGGAACCTAATTTTGTAAAATTTTACATGGCTGTATTTTACAAACGGGTGGATATATTTTACTCAAAAATTTTTTTTCTTATTCTTCATTCATACTACCTATGTGTCAAATTTCATCTGAATCTGAGATGGTGATGTAAAATGACTGTGTTGATTTAATATGGAATGTATATCTATGTATTGAAACATTTTCTGTCTTTTAAATGATGGACTAACTTATTGATATACATTAAAAATATAGACCAAAAACGGAAAATTTTAATATGGAATAAGCCTTCAACTTCACTTCCAGGAAAACATCCTTCCCGGTAAATTCTTGGGAAGGCGGGAGGCACCGCAACCTAAGCACAGCTGGCAACGTTTCGCCCCTCATATTGTACTAGACGCTAAAACGCACTTCGTCCTGATGAAGGCCTCAGTACGGCGACCAAAACATCGGTGAGTGCAGTGGCGTATCTACGGTATGGCAGACATGGCACGTGCCCTGCGCGCCACTCACAAGACGCGCTATTTAGAGTATACCCGATGAAACAAATAACAACCACCTTCATTTCAAGCATGCCCACAGGGGCGCAAATTCTATGCTTGCCATGGGCTCCTGAATACCTAGATAGCCTGTGGGTGAGTGTGCTTGGTGCTACGCCTGATCTCCCGGCCAGATGAGTGCACGCACTGACTCCGGCCCGCGGCAGCCTTGGCTCCGCAGCGGGAGCTGCTGGCCCCGCAGCAGCGTCATACGCGCGGCGGCCGTTGCAGCGCCGCGGAGCCGAGTCTAATGAACCGTTTTTCACAGCGCAAAAGCAAGTGATAAATTGAAAATGGCGTCGCGAGCGCGTCTTTCGCGCGCGCCGTCGCTCATTACCGGGGAGCGCGCGCCGCCGCCGCCGCCTCCTGCACGTCCCAGCGCTCGAGCGCCAGCGCCAGCGCGCGCGCGACGCCTCGAGTGCCGTTGCCATGGCGACGCCCCGGAGGGCCACCAAGGGCCACGATGGGCCGCACGCGCTGGCGCTCGGCCACAACGGCCCATTTTGCCTATTTAACTATTTTTATCTTTCAATTAAAAATGCAGTACTTTAGGTTAACTATTCAATTTGAGGCATTAGTCTCTCTCTCTCTCTCTCTCATCTCTCTCTCTCTCTCTCTATATATATATATATATATATATATATATATATATATATAAACAAGATGTTGGTATGTATATAAGAGCAAAACCTCCAACACCGTTGGACCGATCTCCATGAAAGTTGGCGCTTCTACGTGTTTTTCACCGAGAAGGTTTGTGTGTTGTTAATTCTGTTGTAACTCCACTACATGACGCTACATATTTACTACATAACCAGTACATATTACGTCAAATGCAATTTACAACACACCCGGCAGCATTTTCAATCTATATCGTTAACTACCTCATAAACAAGGCATTCTAGAGCCTTAAAAACTAAAATTTTGGAGCCGAAGGCCTTCTATTACATTTTACTGGTCGGAGCTTCCTGATATTACCTCACCTGCTAGGAGATATGCAGAATCTGCCAGTAAATGTGAATGAGAGGGACAGAGCGGCACAGACAGAGACAAACACGGTCAGAGTGAGGGAGGGAGGGAGGGGCATTGAGAAACGAGATAGGAAGGGAAAAAGGGAGATGGACGGAAAAACGTATGCCGGGTTTTCCTAGAAGTATTATATTTTAATACACCTAATGCTTCAAAATGAATAAGTAACCTTCAATACTGCGGTTTTAATTGAAGGATAAAAATAGACAAATAGACAAAAAAACAGCAGTTTCGCGATTACGCATTGCTCGTGCCTTCTCGGCTCAAATGGGCGGAAACAGGAATACCCAGGCGAAGACATAATAGTCGATTACGAAACGATGATGTATTAAGTCAAGTGTAATGGTGTCACGTCGATGTAAGTAAAAGTAAAATAAAAATTAATTGAAAGAATATCATGTAATGTAACACAAATAAATTTTTGTTTTACATGATTACTAATCTTAAGTATCTTAAGTACCTACAAATACCATACAAATACCATAAAAATACCATAAACATTCTTTGAAGACATAATAAAGCATTGCATGAATAATAAACTCAAACATCGATGTTTTTGCAACAAAATATCGACGTGAAGAAACCATCGAAAGCAACATATGGATGTTTTTGGCCGTCGCTCGGCGGCGCGGCCCACAGCGCCCGGAGGGTCCGCGCGGACGCGTCCGCCACAGAAAGCGCGCGCAGCCTGCGTGCGCGTCCGAGGCGGGGCAGGCGGCGGCTGCGGCTGAGACAATGCGGCCGCTGGGGAACCGAGCCAGCCGCTCGGAATGAGCGCCTCCTCAGCTCCACATGCAATTCACCACCGCGAATTTCACGCAGCGCCCGCCCGCGCCCGCGCCTGGCGTATCCGCCCCGGCCCCGCCCCCAGCCCCGCCCCCAGGCCCGCCCTCGGCCCCTCGCTCCCGCCCGCCCTGCCCGGGCCCCGCCCTGCCCCGGCCCCGTCCCCAGCCCCTCCCTTGGCCCCCCGTCCCCGCCCGCCCTGCCCGAGCCCCCCCATGCCCCAACCCCCGGCCCCGCCCCCGCCCTCCCTGCCCGGCCCCCGGCCCCGTCGACGCCCACGCCCTGCCCCGCCCCCGGCCCCGGCTCCACCCCCGCCCCCGGCCCCCGGCCACACCCCCGCGCCCGCCCCGCCCCCAGCCCCGCCCTCGTCCCCCCCGCCCCCGCCCCGCCCTGCCCGGGCCCCGCCCTGCCCCCACCCCCCGGCCCTGTCCCCGCTCGCCCTGCCCGGACCCCGGCCCCGTCCACGCCCACGCCCCGCCCCGCCCCCAGCCCCCGGCCCCGGCTCCGCCCCCCACCTCGGCCACATCCCCGCGCCCGCCCCGCCCCCGGCCACGGCCGCGGGCCCGCCCTCGCCCCCCGCCCCCGGTCCCCGGCCCCACCCCGGCTCCGCCCGCCCATGCCGCTAATTCAATTCAACAGGAATTTCCTGGCCAACCAGGCGAAGACACAGGATCTTCAAAACGCCAACTCAATTTGGATGTCTAACATTTTCGCAAGACTTCATGTAATTAGCCGTGTCTGGAGATACACTACATCTTGCCTCAAGAAACATTTTTCGTATCAAAATTATCGTTTACGAAACATTTTTCAAATAATTGCCAGTTATCTTGATTTAATCCCACTGAAAAACCTGGAGAAGTATTTCAAAGGTTTGTTGTTTTTTTTTTTGCCCGCGAATATGCTGTCTTGGACCATACGTGCATGCACCCTGTAATTACCGGGGCTCATTAACATTATGTCGGTGACAGATGCATGTAATTTTTCAAGGGATCAGCCCTTAGCTGGATCCTATTTTTATCCCCCAGAGTTGTTGGCCCTGGGGGTATGGAAGATGAAATGATGATAATAAGGGGTGAAAGGACGACATACATACAGACATACACAACACAACCATGCCCGAGGCGGGACTCGAATTCGCGATCCTCTGATCCAAGATCGCCATTGCACCACTGTCTTAACGATCTAGGCCATCGGAGCGACTGAAAAGTTGGATTATTATAAATAAATCCATTAATTCAAACATTCAAAGAGGTTGTTTTACTGAATATACATACACATATCTCAGCATTACGTAATGGTGACACATATTATTTACATTTCACATATAATTTGGATTTTCACAACATTAGGTACTGTGAACTGCAAACATGAATCGAATTACTTGGAAGGTTTGCAACATCCTTGTCGAATTAGCACAGCCAAACGGTTATGATCAGCGGTAGTTGGTGACGAATTATTTCATTTCTGACCCTTTCTTTTTTCCTCTTTTTATTATTTCATTTCTGACCATTATTTTTGTTTTCATTCACATTTCAAATACGTTGCATGCTAACATTAATCTTTAGATTTTCTGCTGTAACTTGCAGTTATTCTAAATAAACACTGCACGTAGTCGTATAAACTTGTTCTCGTACATAATGATAAATCTTGACAATTTGATAGCCATAATGTTATAACACTTTTCATCAAAAAAGCGTCCAAAAATTAAAAAAAAACTTGAATTCTCAATTGAATTAAAAAAAAATATGCACCAACTCTTTTGACACGTTCATCTGACGTTTCGTGACCAGAAATAAGGAAGAGTTGACGCAAACCGTCAATCACAAGTTGCTGCAGTTGCGTGGCGCGAGTGCGATTAGTGACACCGCTGCGTGTTCTGTGAACATCGCTGCCCAGCGGTGTGTGCTTCTTGATGGAGCATTGGAAAAAGGACAAAAGCAGAAAATTCACGCGGCGCTGTGTACCGACCACTGAGGTGCATCGAAACTGACGGTCGAGATCGTCGCGAGGAAGAAGTTCTGCGTTCAACGAATTAATTTACACCACACTGTCAAGTTCATACACATGACGTTGATAGAAGCTGTAGCGAGTGTTTCAAATGGTTAAACGCCAAAATATAAAACAGCTACATTTTTCATAATTTACACAATTCCTAGAGATCAGTGAATTATTGTTCACAGCGATTACAAAAATGTTTGGTCTTATTTGTTCCTTTACTTTTGCCTCACATGAAAGGCAAAATTGAGCGAGTTAAGTTTGTCTCCATTCAAAATAATTCAATATGCGACAATTTAGCAATATTATCCATTCTCTAACAATATCTCAAAATGAATTGTTGAAAACCAGACTGTCCTAAGTTTATTTTACTAATTTTTTTCAGAAGTTCTTTAAGCTTTTGTATAAAATAGATAAATAATAAATGGATAACTATAGAAAGAGTTTGTTGAATTCAAGTGGAGTGGAATATATTTTATTTTTGTGTGAATTACCTATTAACATAGAGATATAGAGCACAATGAAACAAATTTGTCCTACATCTCCAACTGTTTAAAAAATTCGACTTGGAACTCCCCTGGTTCTCGACCATTGATACGTAGTTTTGTTTGAAGAGACCACGAGCTGTTAATTTCAAGACGGGAGAGCACCGTCTGTCTTAAACGAGCCCGAAAATCAGTTATCTCCTCAAGGGCTCCACGACACGTTGCCCAGAGAGGTCTGCAAACCCGCACGACCGCAGCGCCGCTGCTGGTCGTTCCAGAAAGAAGGCATCGCCTCCATCTCCGTCGGGCCTCTAACTGCGTCGCCCACTCGCCATCCCCGAGCTGCCCGCCTGCGCCGCCCACTCGCTCGCCGGCACGGGGCGGGGCGGGGCGGGGCGGGGTGGGGCGTGGCGGGGCGGGGCGGGGCGGGGCGGGGCGGTGGCGAGGATGGGGTTGAGTGGGACGGGGCGGGTCGAGGGCTGGGTTGAGGGGGCGGGGCGGGTTCGGGGCGGGGGCAGGGCGGTGGCGAGGATGGGGTTGAGTGGGACGGGGCGGGTCGAGGGCTGGGTTGAGGGGGCGGGGCGGGTTCGGGGCGGGGGCAGGGCGGTGGCGAGGATGAGGTTGAGTGGGACGGGGCGGGTAGAGGGCTGGGTTGAGGGGGGGGCGGGTTCGGGGCGGGGGCAGGTCGGAGGTGAGGGTAGGGTTGAGCGGGTCGGGGCGGGTCGAGAGCGAGGTTGAGCGGGGACGGACAGAGCGAGGGCTGGATTGACAGGGGTGGGGCAGGGCGAGGGCGAGGCGGGAAGGAGGCGGGCAGGGGCAGAGCGGGGGCAGGGCGGGGTTGAGGACAAGGAGGGCAAGGAAACGGCGAGGAAGGGGACGAGCGGGGGCAGGGAAGGGCGGGGACAGGGCAGGGCCGGGTTAAGGGCAAGGTAGAGCGGGGAGGGGCAGGGCGAGTGCGAGTGCGAGGGTGAGAGCGGCGGCGGATTAGCGGCGGGGGCGGGATGGGCACGGGGCGGGGCGCGGGCGTGGAGGCGTAGCGGGGCTGTGGCGGGGCGGGTTCGAGGCAGGGGCAGGTCGGGGATTGGGCAGGGCGAGGGCGGAAGCAAGGGTAGGGTTGAGCGGGGCGAGTGCGGGGGCCAACTGGGAGCAGGGGCGGGAAAAAGTTGTGCTCGGAGGCGGGGCGGGGTGGGGGCAAGGTGATCTCGGTGGCGGGGCAGAGGCAGAGCGGGGGAAGGGAAGGGTGGGTGCGGGGGGCGGGGCGGAGGACGGGGGCGGACTAGGTGCCGGAGGGCTGGGCTGGGGGCGGAACGGAGGCGTGGCGGGGCTGGCGCGGGGCGACTTTGTGGCGGGGGCAGGTCGGGGACAGAGCGAGGGCGGGGGAGGGAGCGACGGCAAGGTTGAACTGGGCGGGAAAGGGCGAGGGCGGGGGGCGGGGAAGGGTTGGGATCGGGGGCGGGGCGGGACAGGCACAAGGCGATCTCCTGGGAGGGGCGGGGCGGGGGCCGGGCAGGGGCGAGGGCGGACTAGGAGCGGAGCGGGCGGGGCTCGGGGGTGGTGTGGAGGCGAGTTTGAGGTGGGGGCAGGTCGGGGACAGGGCAGTGCGAGGGCGGGGACGGGGGCGGACTGGGAGAGGGGATGGGGGCGGGGAAAGGTTGGGTTCGGAGGCGAGGCGAAGGCGGGGCGGGACAGGCACAAGGCTATATCCTGGGCGGAAGGGGGCGTGGCGGGGCCGGGCGGAGCGGGGCGGGGCGGGGCGGGGGCGGCGAGGGGGCTCGCCGTAACCCGCTGATTGCGCGAGCGTCCGGCGGGGGCGGCGGTCGCGTTAACAAGGTTGGCCCGATCGCACAGCGGGGGCGGGGCGGGGGCGGAGGTAGAACTGTCGCCCGAGACCGCCGCGTCCGGAACTTACAGACCCGGGACGCGTTTAGGCGCTGTAAACTTTACAAGCTCAGCGCGGCGGTAAGAAGAACAGCTCGTAAACAGCCGCGCCCGGCCGTCGCCGCCGCCGCGGGGGTGTAAAATGCAAATGGCGGCGGGCAGGAGGTCCGGCCCCGCGCTCAAGAAGCCCTCCGCCTTTCCCCGCTCCTCGTGCGCCAGCGAAACAAGTCGCGAGAACAGCGGTTGGACCCGTTACGGGTACGTAGTGTCTTGGGTCTACGAGTAGGAAGAACGATATTGGAGCCAGGAATGACGCAATTTATTATCAGAATTTAAACCTTTTTTTCCGTTTTTTAGTTAGCCTTTATAGTCACTTTCGTATATTAACTACGATCTTCGTATGTTATCTATCACACAACTTCCTACGTATTACGATCGTAGTAGTCAATTTTGGTTCCGTAACTGATCAAAACCTCGCATCAACCTAGAAAATAACGCAGTTTTATTTTTTATTGGTCTCTCTGATTTTTTGAAAATTACCAAAGTTACAAAAATACGAGAAAATACGTGTTGTAGGACTAGTAGTTTCATATGACATTTTTGCGGCACAATTTTCGACAACATTTTTGCGGCCCACAAAGAACTGATTTTCCTGTCCTTGATTGCCTGCCTCATGCAGGGCGAATTTAGACTGTTGCATCATCCTCGTAATTGCTAATTGGAACTCATACGAGAACATTACTTTTTCTTCTGATCCTACACGAATAATATGATTCTACATAGGACTGTATCTACGAATGTGCCACATTTATTAGGTTCCTTCATTACAATATTTCCGATTCAAAGTATTTGACGAAAAAGAGAGAGACAGAAAACTCATGGATGGTGGCAACCTATGTCATTAGAGATTTACAGGGAGAAGGGAATGTTTTCCAGGAGAGGGAAATAACTGCAAAACCGCTGAGCGTGAACTCGTTCCTGGAAATTCTCACGCGAAGCAATGACGCAACAGAAACATTTTCCTAAAACCCGCACTTCCTCTCCCTCCGCCAAAACAAATTAAACAGAAACAGTTACGTCAACTACATCTCTAAAGGCATAAGCGCGACCTAAATGAACGGTGAACTGCATTGAAATTATTACGTCAAATATCCTTTTTTATCCTTTTCCTTCAACACGTCATGTAAAGCCTGGGCTGAACAGTTTGAATTGATAAAGTAAAAAAAAGCTCTTCCCCACAAATGGCTTTATGTTCGAAGCCCCCGCATAACCGAGCCTCAATTACAGCCTGCGACACCGCGTAGCGTCGCCCGGTCGCAAGCAGCGCTTTGCAGAGCACAAAGAGATCGTCATCCACGGGCAGCGACGCGGCGCCGCGACTGAAAACATTTTCGTTCCTGGAAGGAATTCAGAAGCGCCGCGACGCAATCGTTCACATACGCTCCGTCCCTCCGTTGCCACGGCCCCGGACAACCAGGCCGCTACATCAGCCGGCGTCCACATAACCAGGCCTCCAAACGACCAGCCTCCACACGACCTGCCCTCCACACGACACTATACCCTACGCGACACCTCTACGCTAATGGGCGTAATACGACCAGACTTTCATACGATCAGGCCTCCACACGACCGGGCCTCCACACGACCGGGCCTCCAAACGACCAGCCTCCACACGACCGGGCCTCCACACGACCGGGCCTCCAAACGACCAGCCTCCACACGACCGGGCCTCCACACGACCGGGCCTCCAACGACCAGCCTCCACACGACCAGCCTCCACATGACCGGCTTCTACACGACAAGGCTTCCATACGACCCAGCCTCCACAAGACCGGGCCTCCAGACGACCAGGCCTCCACATAACCAGGTCTCCCACACGACTAGGCCTCCGCACAACCTTCGCATTCAGTGGCTCATCGCGCTGTGCAAGTTAACTCAAGGGTTTCCAAAAGGGGTTCGATATAGACCCTCTGGGAGTCGATGGACGTTTTGAGGGGTGTCAGCGAAGATTAGGGGTCGATTGGGGTCACATCAATAGCCGAAAATGAACCGACGTCTGGCCAAGATTGTTGATCCCCAATGATTACCGACAAATATTTATGAACTTAACTTTTTTCTGATATATAGCAACAAGCATATGATTATAAGTTACAAATTGGCTCCTCTCTTTGCGTATCCGTCCTTCATCCTTAGGAATTAGGATATTTAGAAAATTCAAGAAATTATAAGTCTGCATTAACAACGATACTCTATCGTTCAAGAAAGTACTCTCCGGCAAACACCCTGGAGGTACGTATTATGACCAGCCCTTAAAACACAGGCAACATTTTGTGACCATTGCAATTCAATGAAGGTTAAAAACTCAGCCACTAGAAAAAACGGAAGCGTCTTCGAATATTGAAAAAAGTACGATATTTACGAGAATATTGGAAAATGAAATTGTCATCTTTTAGGCATTTATGTGCATTTCTTTGTGTGATGATCATGAATGCTGAATATTATCGAGAAATGTACAGATATCCACGAAGCAAACCTATTCGTTAAGAGGGGTCGATGAAAGACAAAAGGTTGGGAATCCGTAAGTTAACTAACAACAATTCAGGGATAACATTTTTGCACAGCATGATACATTTTAGCGTAAACGCTATTTAACACGTTATTGAGCCTCGATCCCTGCCTGAACTCCCTTACGCTTAAGTGATAACAGAAATCGCTAATCCATCAGAATTAGCGATTGTAATTACGAGTCTTCTAACGCTTACCAAACCAGTCACGTGATGACGCAATATGAAATTTGTTTCCAATTGTATGGGCAGGGCGTGCTGCTAACTGTATATTCTCATAATGCACCATGATGTGGATGCATGAAGTGTAAATATACTAATGAATATATTTATATTATTGTACAATATATTAAATAGTTATTATATTACAACATTAAATTCATTATAATATTATACAAATATAATATATTATCAGATATTAATTATATTTATTAAGAAAATTAATTTAAAATGTTGATGTATTTCCTAGTACCCTGAAAAAAAGGGGCGTTTAGCACCCACGAAATTGATATATTGTTGATATAAAAAAGAAAACTTCCGTATTAAATGTCGTTATTGACTTGCCCTCCGCGGTCCTGAATGCAATTTATAATATTTAAAAATATAAGTATTTTATACATCAGTGATAGATGGGACACTTCAAATCGAACAAATGTTTACCAAGGTTCGAACAAATGGTTCGAACAAATGGTTACCAGGATGTGACTTTTTGAAAATTTTGCACTCACAATTCCTCACAGTTTCAGTACTGCTTTCATTTAGAATGACATGTTGCGGAAAACTCTTTTTACACTTCACACTGTACTTCTCATGTGGTAATTTAATAACGTTTTATGCGACGATATGCAGAAAGCGTATATCATTCCAAAGACCAAAATATCATCCCTAAGATGACATTATTGGAAAAAATTATGTAAGTGCAATAGCACTATTGCTACAAATTTTCTAAAAACCGAAAAGGAGGAAAAGGAACATTTCGATATTTTGTAATCATAAATAGTACATATATATGTCAGAAAAGAAATGTCTGTGCAGAAAATTATAATGTTTTAAAACAGTGACAAGTCTAAGTTTTACTTACTTGAAATTTTTATTCCGTATTATTAATAATCCTATTTAAGCACAAAACAGTAAGTCAAAACAAATTCGTGTTTGCCAATTAATGCATCCTATTTAACTCGCGTCATGTCAATTAGACAACAGACTGAACAATACGCCCACGGAATGAGTCGAATCAATAATGGAAACTTATATCATATTCATTCAGTCGTGGCCTTTTTCAGTGGCTGTTTTAGATGTAATAGACTTGATTCTGAAGTTGTCAGAAAATGCCTCTTTAACTCAGGTTTTAAGCGTTTACCACACACATTTTTCTCCCACGCGGACGCAGCAGCGGGGCTGTCAGTTAACGGGTGGCCTGGGGAGCGGCGCAGTTGGAATTCATATCGATTGGCGCGATCGACCTGCGCTCCATTACGACGGCCGCCGCCGCCGCTGCGCCCTCTAGTGGAGGACGCGCACCAATTACGCCTCTTTCATTAGCGCGAGGGGCGGGGGGACGAGGCGTCATTCCGACGGACACGGGGACTGGGACTGTTAGGAGGACCGGCGCTGGGACGGAGCCTGGGACGGGGGCAGGGGCCTGAGACTGGGACGGGGACGGTACGAGGACCGGGGCTGGGACTGGGACAGGGCTGGGGAATGGGAATGGGGCTGTGGACTGTTACGAGGACCGGGGCTGGACGGGGACAGGGGCTGAGACTGGGACGGGGGACTGTTAACGAGGATCGGGGCTTGGACTGGGACTGGGACGGGAACTGGGACGGGGACAGGGGCTGAGACTGGGACGGGGACTGGGACGGTGACAGGGGCTGAGGACTGGGACGGGGACTGTTACGAGGATCGGGGCTTGGACTGGGACTGGGACGGGAACTGGGACGGGGACAGGGCTGAGACTGGGACGGGGACTGGGACGGGGACCAGGGGCTGAGACTGGGACGGGGACTGTTACGAGGACCGGGGCTGGAAACGGGGACTGGGACGGGGACTGGGACGGGGACTGGTACGGGGACTGGGACGGGGACTGGGGACGGGGACTGGGACGGGGACTGGGACTGGGACGGGGGCAGGGGCTGAGACTGGGACGGGACTGTTACGAGGACCGGGGCTGGAACGGGGACTGGGACGGGGACTGGGACGGGAAACGGGGCTCGAGCTGGGACTGGGACGGGAACTGGGACGGGGACAGGGGCTGAGACTGGGACGGGGACTGTTACGAGGACCTGGGCTGGGACTGGGACAGGGGCTGGGAATGGGGCTGGGACTGTTACGAGGACCGGGGCTGGGACGGGGACAGGGGCTGAGACTGGGACGGGGACTGTTACGAGGATCGGGGCTTGGACTGGGACTGGGACGGGAACTGGGACGGGGACAGGGGCTGAGACTGGGACGGGGACTGGGACGGGGACAGGGTGCTGAGACTGGGACGGGGACTGTTACGAGGACTGGGGATGGAACGGGGACTGGGACGGGGACTGGGACGGGGACTGGGACAGGGACGGGAACTGGGAACGGGGGCAGGGGCTGAGACTGGGACGGGGACTGTTACGAGGGCCGGGGCTGGAACGAGGGACTGGGACGGGGGACTGGGACGGGGAACGGGGACTGGGACTGGGACGGGAACTGGGACGGGGACAGGGGAGCTGAGACTGGGACCGGGGACCTGTGACGAGGACCGGGGCTGGGACTAGGGACAGGGGCTGGGATGGGGCTGGGATGTTACGAGGACCGGGGCTGGACGGGGACAGGGGCTGAGACTGGGACGGGGAGACTGTTAGCGAAGGACCGGGGATGGAACGGGGACTGGGACGGGGACTGGGACGGGGACATGGGACTGGGACGGACTGAAACTGGGACGGCCGGCAGGAAGGGGCTGAGGACTGGGACGGGGACTGTTAAAACCGATTAGGGAAAACCCCCCCGGGGCTGGAACGAGGGACTGGGACGAGGGGGGGGAACTGGGACTGGGGACGGGGACGGGGACGGAGACTGGGACTGAGACGGGAACTGGGACGGGGACAGGGGCTGAGACTGGGACGGGGACTGTTACGAGGACCGGGTCTGGAACGGGGACTGGGGACGGGGACTGGGACTGGACGGGGACGGGGACGGAGGACTGGGACGGGAACTGGGACGGGGACAGGGGCTGAGACTGGGACGGGGACTGTTAAGAGGATCGGGGATTGGACTGGGACTGGGACGGGAACTGGACGGGGACAGGGGCTGAGACTGGGACGGGGGACTGTTACGAGGACCGGGCTGGAACGGGGGACTGGGAAATGGACTGGGCGGGAACGGGGACTGGGACTGGGACGGGAACTGGGACGGGGACAGGGGCTGAGACTGGGACGGGGGACTGTTACGGGACCGGGGCTGGGACTGGGACAGGGGCTGGGAATGGGGCTGGGACTGTACGAGGACCGGGGCTGGGACGGGGACGATGGGCTGAGACTGGGGACGGGGACTGTACGAGGACGGGGATGGAACGGGGACTGGGACGGGGGACTGGGACGGGGACTGGGACTGGGACGGGAACTGGGACGGGGCAGGGGCGAGACTGGGACGGGGACTGTTACGAGGACCGGGCTGGACGAGGACTGGGACGGGGACTGGGACTGGGACGGGGACGGGGACGGAGACTGGGACGGGAACTGGGACGGGGACAGGGGCTTTCGAGACTGGGACGGGGACTGTTAAGAGGATCGGGGCTTGGACTGGGACTGGACGGGAACTGGGACGGGGACAGGGGCTGAGACTGGGACGGGGACAGTTACGAGGACCGGGGCTGGAACGGGGACTGGGACAGGAACTGGGGACGGGAACGGGGACTGGGACTGGGACGGGGAACTGGGACCGGGGACAGGGGCTGAGACTGGGACCGGGGACTGTTAAGAGATCGGGGGCTTGGACTGGGACTGGGACGGGAACTGGGGACGGGGACAGGGGCTGAGACTGGGACGGGGACAGTTACGAGGACCGGGGCTGGAACGGGGGACTGGGACAGGAACTGGGACGGGAACGGGGACTGGGACTGGGACGGGAACTGGGACGGGGACAGGGGCTGAGACTGGGACGGGGACTGTTACGAGGACCGGGGCGGAACGGGGACTGGGACTGGGGACGGGGACGGAGACTGGGACTTGGGACGGAAACTGGGACGGGGACAGGGGCTGAGACTGGGACGGGGACTGTTACGAGGATCGGGGCTTGGACTGGGACTGGGACGGGAACTGGGACGGGGACAGGGGCTGAGACTGGGACGGGGACTGTTACGAGGACCGGGGCTGGAACGGGGACTGGGACGGGGACCTGGGACGGGAACGGGGACTGGGACTGGGACGGGAACTGGGACGGGGACTGGACTGGGACGGGAACTGGGACGGGGACAGGGGCTGAGACTGGAGCGGGGACTGTTACGAGGACCGGGGCTGTGACGGGGGACTGTGACGGGGACCAGGGGGCTGGAATGGGGCTGGACTGTTACGAGGAAAGGGGCTCGGCGAGCCTGATGCCGACGCTCTGTGCTGCGCGCTGCCGGAGGCGGGAACACGCCGCCGGCGCTCTTTGCCGCGATGTTAGCGCGGCAACTTTGAACTGCCGGCCGTATGCTACACAAACTATCGACGTTTTAAATTAAATCACGAGGTGCATTTTCATTAAAAATCTATGAATTTTTAAAAAAATCGCAAACGTTTCATTATTTTAGTCATAAACTTTGTAATATGAGTTATATGAATCTTGATTTAATGAATTCAGACTCACGAAGTAATAATAAATATCATCTAATACCGAGTATGGCTGGCTGTAAGACTCATTCCTTTGTATTGATTTAGTCCCTTGATTCACTTAACAATTGTTCGCAGAGTGTGATTCACATCCTATGAATATGTGAAGAATAAACTTTTCTTCATTTTATGAAATCAATTTATTGGATAGTTTTCTCACTTATGAAATGGACGAAATGGAAAGTTACAACAATGAATTAAAATATATATATAAGACAGGACGTTGCCTGGACTTTTTTCTCCCATTCTGGAGGACACTTTGCAATTAACACAGAGACCAATCAGAAAACAAAATATAAGATACAATAATATCATAAACAAGAATATGGCACACTTTCTATAACGAAATGACGGTAGATCATTATTGTGATGTACATGTAGTGACCATTACGGCATCGAGGTAAGCACCTCCTCACATTTTAAGTGGTTGGGGGCGGCGTGTCGCACGGTGACATCGGGAGGGAAACCGTTACTGTGGCGTCCAACGGTAAGGAACGAATTATTGCGGTATTTGCGGAAAGGGCAGCACAGCATCACAAATTGCAACAACAATTAAGTGAAACAAGAGAACGAATAAATTAACACAAAGGAATGAATTAACAACAATCGTACTCAAATACTCTGTATTAGATGTATTGCTTAATACTTTTGTGAGTTTGAATTCATTAAATCACGATAACCGACACCATGTAAAAGATTAAGACTAAAATAATTAAATATTAGCTATTTTTGAACTTCATAGGTTTAATTAAAATGGCCACCACGTAATTAAATATGGCTTGGGCTAGTAGCCACAATTTAAAGATCGACTCCTAACATAATTTCAAAAGTTACAAAAGCACAGTATAATGATTAAAAATCAAGTGGATGCAACAAATGCAAAGTCACGAAAGTCTCATAATTGTACATCCTTGGCATTAACTCGAGCGAATTGTACCTCGATGTAGAAAACTCTCTGATGTTGAGCAAAGTTAAGGAAGGTGATTTGTAGTTTTACGCAAAGTCGGTCAATTGCCTCTTCAGAATAACTTTGTAATTTGATTTCAAAAGAACTATTGTTTACCTTCCAAGCACAACATGTATTCAGTTGCTCAAGTTATTTTCTGACGAATGTTCTTATACAAAACATATTTCAATCATATCACTGAGTGCTAAGATCAATATTTAGCCTTTACAGAAAATGATACTTTTACCTAATTAGAAGTAGTGTATCTCCAATCACGTCATACCGTATTCACGTATACAAGAAAAAATTTGATGACTATGGTCCTTCTATTAATTTCGGTCGCCAGGAATGAAAGTGCGGCGAGAAGCGCGAAACAGCGCTTTCCAAATTCTTTGTGTATTCTTTTGATTTTTCAAATTTACACAAATGCATTTTTTTAAATATCTCTCACGTCATTAATATTTACACTACGGGCAGTGTATATATATTATTCCATTTGTTAGTTTAAGTAATAAAGTATCGGAAAATCTCAGAAGTTGTATGTGAAAAGTAGCTAAAAATGCAAGAAAAACTCAAACATTTCCCAAAGACGGTTCGATTTTTTTCTTTAAAATGTTTGTTAATAATACATTCAAATGAGTAGCATGAACTGTTATCTATAGATATTCGTTGATTACGACGTTTCAAGACGAACTATAAAAATGTTTTTCTTGCCACTGGTATTGCTACATTACTAGTTTATAAAGTAAGGTTTTCTTGTTTTTTAATTTTTTTTTTTTTTACTTTACAGTTAGCGAAGCAAAGATTGTGTTTTTTTTTATCGTTCGATAGTTGACCGTTTAAGCAAAAATGTCATATAAACACAATGTCCAGCAACCGTCTAACATGTATGTTCTTTAACAAGAAAATTAGTTATTTGAAACTTTTCAGCGCGGTACATTACGTTTTCAAGTTAACGTGGTTATCTTGAAAAGCAATATACTACAAATACACTACTGCATGTAAGTACAGATCTTCGTAAAGTAATTACATTTTCAGAAACACATTTTTAGTGCACTTGTTCTCAATGAATGAACAGTGTATTCACGATAGAAAGTTATTGTGCAATTCTAGAATTGTTTAAATGACTTGATTTTTAGTTTTAGAGAATATATATTGAACCATATGAAACAAATTTTCGGGATTTCCGATTTTCCATTTTATTCATAGCATTCCATTGATTCATAGTAGTATTTTCTGTTGTACTTCTACAGTTTTTCTTTTGTGTCATTTAATCGTTAGCCTTTAGCTAGCAATGTTTAATAACGTAATTAATTATCCATAATATAAATTCCAAAAGAGATTTACTTATGAAAAGCATATGTTACTAAATGCAAATAATCTGAGTTAAAAAACTATTGTGCAGTGTCCATGCACACGAGAGTTAATAATGAAACAAAAATCCAGAATATAGAATACGTTTGATGAAAATAAAAACCATTCAGCGGTCGTAAAATAAAATTTCAGAAACTAAAAAAAATTGCAGAACACATTGTAATACAAATAACATTTCCATTAAAAAATAGCTTTGGCGTTCTGAGGTATCTAATATATACATAAAAACATCTGTTTCCAATTAACTAATTGCAAAAAATTTCACATTTGAGCGTAGTAAAACATTTCTGAACAACATGTTTCCCACATAAAGCTTTATGACTGCGAGGCTATATTTTATCACAATTCTCTACCAGCGAAATAACCCACCCTAGATGAGAAAACATTTGTTGAAG
>JAHLJT010004567.1:7673611-7771757 GCA_031308135.1 Acheta domesticus | reverse complement strand
GTTTTCATGGGCTCTAAACATCAACTTTAAGTTGTTTAGTTTTGTTTTCATATTTTAGTATAATTGCTTAAAAGTTTGTTATTTATCAACAAACATCAAAATATGTCCAATGTCTTACTGGAAAAATTCGCAAAAGGAAAAATGAAAATACATTGGGTTTCTTTTCCAATTCCGGAACATGAATAAGCCATTTATTATTTTTGTCCTATCCTTAATAACAACATCACTGGAAATTATATATCGTTAAACGTTGAAACAGTTCTGATGATACGATAAAATGGCGTACATTTTCAGACAAACCACCGAAACAGCTCGCAATTAATTTGTGTACAAATATCCCATTTACGACGTTACTCAAATTGCCTCGAAGTCACAACAAATCACCAAACAAAAACATACCGAAAACGACAACTTTTTGATGTAAAAATGCGAATTAACTTTAATCTCCTTGCGGGTAGCTCCGTCACTAGAGGTGTCTGGTTCGGCTCCCGGAGACAGCAGTGCCTGGCACTCTCGACAACGAATGGTAATGAGGGCGGAATTAATTAGCGCGCACGCGCAGTAAAGAAGATTAAAATAAAGCTCGAGCGACGCAATATCACGTCCTGCCGCGCCGCGCCGCACCGCGCGCGTCCCGTGTCGCAAGTGTCGTCGAACAGCGCTTAACATTTCGCCGCTTGAACGGCGCGGGCGGGAGCGCTCCCTTCGTTACCACAGCGCAAAACTCTGCCTCGGTCCCACGCCAGTGGTCTCAACATTATAACTGGATGCACAACTGCAATGACTGCAATGCTTTGGAGTGCTGAAAATCGTCACGATCGTTTTTTGTTAGGTTGGCTGCGGTGAACGTCTACTTACAGACTTTCTTACGGAGTTCAATGTGTCGTGTGTGTAGTTAGTGATGCTGTCCTTTCTATTAAGGAAATGGAATGAGTGTGAAGTAGCACATATTATTTGGTAGCCAATGTTTCAATAATACTTTTTTTAGGTTTCCTTTTCTCACAACGACTATTATTTGCTTATTATAAACTCTTCCGTCGGTCCACGCCAGAGGTTTCAACATTAGAACTGGATGCAAACTGCAATGCTTTGGAGTGCTGAAAATCGTGACGATCGAATTGTTTTTTTTGTTAGGTTGCTGCGGTGAACGCTTAACACAGACTTCTTACGGAGTTAAACGTGTCGTGTGTCGTTAAACGTGTTAGCGATGCTTGAAATCATTTCTATAAAGAAAATGGAATTAGTATGCAGTATTACGTATTAATTGGTAGCCAATGTTTCAATAATACTTTTTTAGGATTCGTTTTTTCACAACGACTATTATTTGCCATAAGCTGAACTAAAAAAATTATTAAAAATGCCAACCATGAACACTCCACTGCATGAATTTTCAAAGTGTCTCCAAGAAATGAAAGACTGGATTGTTAATGTAACGTAAGGAAATTTCGATTTTATAGTATTAAATATTTCTTCCTTTCCAACTATTTATTAAATTTTAGTGAACATAAGAAAAAGAGAATAAATGTTTTATATTTTACGAGACGTTAATTCCTGCTATTTCGTTCCGAGATAATGAGGAGAGAACAGACGTTCACCATCATGGCGGACTGTCACGATTTCTCAGCCCAGAGTGTCTATAGTCTACAATAGAGCTCACTGGCTCACGCGCCCAGGAACGACGGATTTGGTAGAAAACTTCACTTGCGACTTACATGCAGTGCCTCATAGTAAATATTTCAACTTTCTACGACATGTGGAGGAGTCGAAAAGTTACACTTTTTCTCAAAGAACGTATGAGACGTTCAGTGCTCCAGAAATGAAGCCCAAGTTTGCTCATTTTGGACAGATTTTGTAGTTAAAATCTCTGTTATATGAAGCTCTTTTCAGAGCTTGAAAGTAATGTTATAAAATGCTGGACAATGTTGTAAAAAAAAACTTATAAACGTCCAAACAGGGTAAGCGTTTCCCTAAAAAAGTGCGCAGATGGTACTTCTGCTCATACGTCACATACAATTTTTTACTGTAATTTCATTAATTAAATCACATCAAATTAAATTAAATGTTCCGTAAAAGCGTAACGCCAATTTTGTTTTTTAATTTTTTTTTTAAGTTTGCTAATGCGACTTGATTTCTCTTGTGCTCTAAACGCCTCACAGAGCGAGAAATTCCTCGAAAGAGAGTTGCGTATGTGGTACTTGTTCCTGTGCGTTACGGAACCCCGTATTCACAGGTGTGCGGCAGGTATATGAAAATCCCCTTGCCTGCGTCAGTGACATGCCGAACACATTGTGCATGCGGAGTTACCTCCATTCAGGGACAGATGTCACATGATTCACAACCACATCTTCGTTGGCAAAAAAGTGATAATTTTTGACAGCTATTTACCCTGGAAGATCTTTTGTGACATATATTCCAAGACACCTGTATGTCTACGCTTTTACGAATACGTGGCTGCTTTTTATAATGGAACTGAAAAAATCAATTCATGTGCTTGGCTTTGCTTTTATTTTTCTCATAATTTCGTTAAAATACGCAGAGTTTTTCGCCTATATTTGCGTAGGGAATAACCTTTGTGGAAGTTCGCCATTCTATTCAAATGCTTTTTTATTTATACAAACACCAGTACGAGTAATTGACCAAATTTCCTGAACTTGCATTTACGCATCCGCGAGTATCGTTAACCGAGCAGTGAAAAGCTGTACGCAGTCGTTCGGAAACGAACTAAATCGGGAACGGCAGCGCGGCTCGCCCAAGAGGCGAGGTCGTGTTTGAACGAATTACTTTTGCATAAACATTCCGCAGCGGGTGCACACACGCACACACACGCACGCACATGCACGGCGCCCGCGCTGTTCGCCGCGTTGCCGGAGCGTGTTGCCACGGCGCGCGAGCGGGGGAGGAGGCGGGCGCGGGCGGGCGCAGTACCGGGTCTTGTCACCAGATCGCGCCCGCGGCGCTGCCACCGACGCGCGTCGGCGCCGGCATTTGTTATTGCCCTGCTCATTATAATACCGTGTTAACACGCGCGGGTAATTATAGTGCCCCCTCGCGGAATGGGCGGGGTGGGGCGAGGGGAGGGGAGGGGGGAGTGGGACCCAGACCACGTGACACGACTGCTGACCTTCCGCGCGTCGCGTCGGGCCGGATCACAACCCATTTTTTTCCCTTTTTTCCTCATTTATTTGTGTGCTCCGTTTTTTTACACGACTTCAATGACGCTCGAACGGACATTCCGGTGCAATGTTACATACGGGACACATCGTAATGAGCTCTTCATCCACTCCTGCTTTTTGGACAGTTACAGCGTGTAGAATCTCTCCATAAAGTTATTTTTTTTAAATTCAGCGAAACTGAGAGGTCCAACCTTCCGCTTGCCGGTGTTTACAGTTTGCGCAATGCCAGTTTCTGATGTTCTAACTTTTTATTGACAAAAGAGATCCGAGCTAATGTAAGTCAGCACAAACGTTCCGCGATTAATGTACACGGCGTTACGCAACTTGAGCGCTCAACGCCCATACGAGCTCAAATATGAGTTAATGGGCTAAATTGTTCCGCGGCGGTCTATTGCAGTGATGTGCGTCTACGCGTAAAGAACCATTCTCTAAGTCTACATGTAAACAACGCGTGGACAACGTTCTCTGCGTAGACAAAATGTAATCTTTATAGACAATGGCAAATTATCTTTTTTGTAAGGCAGGAGCCAATCTACGAGGGCGAAGGTCCACCGCGAAACCCAAAATTTATTTATAATTATACTCAATTTATCCAAAGGAGTAACACCATAACAAATAAACGTTATTTTTAATTTTTAAAAACTTTTTAAAATTTCAAGTTAACATTGTTTTGCTTCAAAAATATTTATGGAACGGGTGAGAGTCATGATTGGAATTGACTTCCTCCTCTGAAATATACTTATTGGGTCCGTCTCTCTTGCAGAGGGCGTAGAAGTTGGCAACATGTTTAGGGATCTGCCCAATATTTCTGCGCACCGGTTTGGTGGACACTGACTTGGAGGGGAAAGAGTAGGATGCAGAGAGGTCTGACGTGCAAGTTGAAACAAGTCTCTACCGGTTTATTGAGATGGTTACGGAGGTTGTCATTTCTTCTGGCAGGAATGGTATATTCTGTTTGACTAACTGAATCGAAAATAAAATTTTTAATATTACATTTCAACATGTTTCTATTACTACTTATTATAAACTTTTTGGGTTATTTGATGCGAAAAAATAGTTTACACAGATTACATTGTCTACGTAGTCTACACGTAAAAAGTCATGGGGTAGGGAACACACGTAGACGTAAAATTACACTAGGGAACAAGATTTGTACCTCCAGGAAGGTAGATTGCGCAACATACTCAATTTTAATACGTAGATTACGAATATCACAATAAAATAGTCATATCACGTTTAAATTTTACCGTATATTTTAACCTTATCATACCGTATTTTGCTATTAATGCAAATACATTTTAAATTGCTCAAATCATTATCATTCGCTCTACCAATGTTGTGGAGAAAACCAACAACCATTTAATGTCTGCATATTATTGCACGAATATGCGTTTTCCATTTTTAACTTGTTCTAATCTCATATGAAGCATGCTCATAAAATTTTGTAGTAATATAACAGGAGTGGACAATGCGAAAATTAGTACAGGACTTTGTTTATTTCAAATACTAAATATGTTTATATCTTTTGACCTTGCGTGATAGAAACTTTTTATAATGATTTTCGAAATCATCGTGATCGTTTCTTTTGAAATGGCCTCCTTTCATCCTGGAGGTACGAAAATATTGTTTTTTCGTCCCTAGTGTTGCAGTGGCCCCGCGCGAGCGCAGCGCGCGGGTAACTCACCAGGCCCTCGCCGGAGCCGAACTCGTAGCCGCGGTCGGCGCTGCGGTCGCTGCTGCTGGAGAAGGGGGGCCCGGGGCGGCCCAGGGGGGGCCCGGGGGCCCGGGGGGCCCGCGCATCGCCTCGCCCGGCGACCCCTGCCGACACACGCTCAGCTCAGCGCCAGGCAAAGACAACTTCTTTAGGACACAGTCTACTTCGCACTACGACTTCCCTAGATACTTTCATTATAACATTTTCAGCCCCATGGTTCATTTCAAACGCCCCAACTTCATAAAGAACTAAATATATCACCGATCATCAAACATATTGCCCACCTTTCCACAACTTTTATTCCAATCTGAATACAATAAACCAAGCAGTCCACTACAACCTGGCCTCATTAAATGATCTCCCAACCAGAATTAAAAACAGATTTCCTTTCGAAGCCTTCTTGCAAATTTTCTCCCTAAACTGTTCTAAGTAGGGGCTCTTGTAGTTTCCTACACCAAGAGTAGTGTAGTTATGTTAAGTTAAGTTTACTTTAAGTTATAATGTAAGCCATCACAACACATGATGGAGTAATTTATTACTGAACTGTGTACTATCCAACAATAAATAAATCATTATTAAAAAAAAATAACATTTTCACTGTTTTCCTTCTAAAAAAATTGCAGATGATGTGAGATCTTTTTCTACACATTTTAGTGCACTAGCAAACGTATAATCAAAATATAACAAAAAATATTAACAAATCTCAACAATATAAAATATAAATAAAACAAATAGACTATCAATATTTTAAAGTTCATTATCCTCCATTAAGTTCATTATGAGATCATCAAGAGGACATTAAGATATCAATATGAAACAAGAAAGTAATCATATTACGCGTGAAAAATAACTGAAATAAAACTATGTATAAAAGTAAGTAACAGTGAAAATGATTATTGATAGTCAAATCAACCCCTTTTAATTGTCTTAAATTCACTATAAAATGCTATTATACCCTTAGATTCATAGACAATCAGATAAAGTCTGACATGTGCGTTATTTTATTTAATAAAATATGTTTCATACGCGTTTAGGTGTGCACGATGTTTGACTTACTATTACGGATTAGTCTGAAAATAAAATACCACCTTTATCGCTCGTATCTAAATAACTATAGTGAAGGTGAAAGGGAACTATTTTGTTGCTACAAATGCTTTCTATTTAAAGCGTTAGGACACTTTCAGTAAAATATACAATTTTTTTAAGAAAACGTTCATTTCCAAGCTTGGCTTATCCAAATGCTTAATTTTTTGGGAGTATTAAAATCTAGACTTATTTTTGCACTTTTTTATTCATTTTCCCCCCTCCAAAAAATATTGTGTCCATACAACACATCTGAACGCGAAAATAAACTGATTTTGTTGTGATGGAATCAAGTCAAAGAATAACTTACCTTGGGGCCCCGTTCGCCCTTCTCTCCCTTCTCCCCCTTAGGTCCCCGCAAAGAGAACTCTGCAACAAGAATTTTTTTGATTGATTGATGTTCGCGCTTTCTTCAGCGGCTTCTTAAGTGTAGGTATTATGAATAATTGAACATTTAGAAGACACTTTTCGTATTTGTCGGAAATCAGCCAATTTTTATGAGCGGAAGTTGGTGCACCTAACCTGCAGCTGTACCCTGGGACACTAGCGACTCCTGTAGTAGCATCCACAAGCTTTGTTCCGGGTTTTGATTGATTGATTGATTGATTGTTTGTGATTCTACTCAGGTCAACTACAGGTGGCCACCGCCCGCAGAAAAACAAGAGAAAACACGCACTACACTTACGGTACTAATGACCTGATGTCAAACGATTGGAGTAATCCTCCTTTTAATCTAGACAATCACTGACTATAACCGTCGTGAGTCGTAGGGGAAATCCATCTATAAATTACGTAACGCTAAAGGGGGAGGGAGGGGTTTGAGACAACTTTACGCTGCGTTACACAGAGATAGGGAAGTGCGTTACAACGGGGAGAGGGGGTATCGGAATTTGCGTTACGTAATTTATGGTCGGCCTCTAGTCAGTCATAATAAAATACCACTTTATTTACATACGACACGATATTTACATACTTTATTTACACTACGACTCACAATGTTCGTAGTCAGTCAATGCCTTTTATATCTTCAGTCAGGGACTCGGGTGTCGTTAGATCCTGGGGGTCACAGACGG
The DNA here is from genome assembly GCA_031308135.1 of Acheta domesticus. NCBI lineage: Eukaryota > Metazoa > Arthropoda > Insecta > Orthoptera > Gryllidae > Acheta > Acheta domesticus. The sequence goes on along the minus strand of JAHLJT010004567.1, from coordinate 7,764,714 downwards.
TCACCCAACCAGGAACCCGCGAGGCCTCGATCTGCTTAACATCCGTGTCTTCAGAGCGTAGTTAAGCAATTCAGCTAGCGGCACTGGCATTGTTGGGACATATTTTTTTAAATTTCGAGCGTCACGGATATAAGCTGAAAATTAGATAGTGTGAGACGTTGCTGCAGAAAAGTTAGACAAAGCACGATCGGCGGAGAGGTCTACCGCGAATCGTACGGTCCGGCACGGACCTGCAGGCGGTGCTGTAACGTTTCATACATTCCCAATGTTTGTTTACAGTTTTACATTGTTATTGGTAAACAAAAAACATGTGATGTACCTAGATTGTTATGAGAATTAGGTTAGCAACCGATAGATTGATTATATATATATATATATATATATATATATATATATATATATAGAGAGAGAGAGAGAGAGAGAGAGAGAGAGAGAAAATTGAACGTAAAACGTGTTTCTCTAAAGAAATGTGTAAGTTCTAATGGTACAAAGTGAGAAGGTACAATATATTGAAGTACATTGTACAAGAAATTTAAATAAAAAGTAAAAAAAATGAGAATTGAAGTGTTACTACTTTAAAAAAATAAGTAGCTTCAGTAATTGTAACGGCAGATGCAACAAGAAAAAGTGTTGGCAGAGTGCGACGTTACAGTGCCCAATCCTCTCTCCCATTTGGCTAGTGCGCTGAGATGCTGTGGATTGTATTGGTTGGTTGGTAGACGTGTAGGCGCATTTTGTTTCTTCTTGTGAAGGTGTGGATTTTGGCTAGTGTGCTGAGAGGCTGCTGGTAGTGTTGGTAAGTGTTGGTGGACGTGTAGGCTCATTTCGTTGCTTCCTGTGGAGGTGGGGATTTTGGCCAGTGTGTTGCGGGGGTGCTGGTGGACGCCGAGGGCTTGCGCTGGCGCGATGCACTCACCGCCGTCGGGCCGGGCGGCGGGGGCGGGAAGGGCGGCATCCCCGGGTCTCCCCGGCCGCTCCCCTCCACGGCGCCGGGCGGCAGCGGGGACTCCCCGCTCTCCTGGTCCACCTGCGCACACAAGGCCGGCAACTCAATCACGTGCATCAACCATTTAACACATTCTTAAAACTCATTCCACTCATGTAGCAAGTAAAATATTCGTTGTGTGATTGTTAACATAGAGTGATTTAATAAATACATAGTAGTAGTTGACTTTGAAAGAGATTTACTATAATACTTAACTACTTCAGAGCTTATCATTTGAAACAGTTTTTCTGTTTTTTTATAGTAATTGGAATCACTTGACATGTTGTGCGACTTGCTTTTAATGAATAAAACGTTTCTGGATCTACAATCTTTACAAAACTTTGAAAATACTAAAATACGATTTTTTAAATAATATAAACGAAATAAAAAAACTGGGGTGACTCAATGGCAGCGTACTAAATTTCTGTGGTGTGATCCCGTCTTCTATCCCCGGACGGGGCAAAAATAGGGTTGTAGCTTTCCTTTAAAACCGTCTCAGTTTCTGTAGCAGTGATAAGTCAGGTGATAACGGTATAACCCTAACTGGAGCACGTCTCAATAGTCAGGGAGATTTTGCTCATCAAAGCGTTAAAGCAACCGCCAGCTTTATCGATCTTCAGCGCATGCGCAGTTTACGTTTCGCATCATTTTCATGCATCTGCGCATGCGCGGAAGATCGAGATTGAAGTCGATTGCTGTGCGTGAGAGCAATATTGTGAAAAATCTAAATCCTAATTCGGGCGCGGGGATGCAACCATCCGCCGCAAGTTGAGTCGCAGAGTTGCTCAAGTGACCAGAGTCTCGCCTGGTGGGCGGAGACGGTTCGCCTCGGATTGGCGGTTTCGGATGGTATAACGGTCAGCGTATCGGATTGTTGTACCCAAGATTGCGGGTTCAAGCACGATGGAAGCCGTGGGTTTTTAAGGAAAAGCGAAAAAGTTCTTCGTACGCCTTCCTTCGGAGGGGAGTAAAGCAGGCTGGCCCATGTTAGTAGATTTACTTGCATGTAAAAGATCCTCTGAGCTAAATTCAAATCGCCTGTTTCGTCGCCCGAGATAATACCTTCTTTCTCCGCTAGATGGTGGAAGGAGCGTAGCGAAATTCGCGCGGTCAGACGGAAGAGCGGGCCTAATACTACTACAACTACTACTAATAATAACAATTAGACAAATTACTTAATAAGAAATTATACTTATTTAACAGTAGAAACTTAACAATAACATAAAATATGACCTAAGATATAGATCAATAGCTAGGAAACTAATTTATTTTTAAATTTTCTCACGCTTTGAGGAAAGGGTTCAAAGATTGTCGCAGGCAAACTGTTCCAGTCTCTAATAGTTCTGTTTCTGTTTGTGTTTTCTGCACTGTCTTAATTTTGTGCTTGTGACCCACTCTACCGAAGTATGTAGGTTTTCCTAGACGACGATCAATTTCACCCCAAGCAGGATAACCTTGTATGCTTTGTACAAAGGTTATCCTGCTTGGGGTGAAATTAATCGTCGTCTAACATCGCTGAATACTGCTCTCGTCACATCTCGGGAGATAATTCTTTTCGACGTGTGGAGCGCTGAAATGGCGGACTGATAGTGGCGAGGCGAGGCGAGGCCCTTTTTGAACTTTCTGCGAAGAAAGGGCACACATTCTTGGAGAATATACAATAATCGTAATGATAATAGCAAACATAATTATTTCACATCATATTGATCAAAAATTGAATGCATTTCAACATCCCCATCTTCAACTTAGCAATTTCAATTTCAATACAGCCTTCACGTGTTCAGAGCATTATTGAAAAAATATGGCCAGTCAATATCAGAAAAATAAGCATTGGTTTGAACGTGTAAAAGACAAAACACCCTACGAAAAATATTTCGAATCTTCCTCTTCCAGTCACTAAAGCAAGTTACATCCGGCCTTTCTACCAATATCGCGATGACTTCGCAAAATTGCCTCGCCTCGCCTCTGAATGATTCAGAAGCTGCTAAGTGAACCAAGAAAATCATATTGATTCTACAGGTATTTCTCAAACACATTACATTAGAATATTAAGCATCGCACAATTTGAAGGTTGAAGATCAAAGATGGAAACCGTGCAGACGACAGGAAATTCCCAAGAAGCATGTCAATTGGCGATATAAAATATTAATAATAGTCTAATTATTATTTCAATATATAAATTTGTCATTATATTAACTGTGCATTGATACCTACCTATTTAGAATAGAGAATGGAATTAACAAAGTCAAGATCTACTAAAAGAGAGTCACACCACGAACTCCGAATCAAATATTTCAGAATTTCGATTTATTTTCACATTTAAAACAATCATTTACAAAGTGCGAAATGTTCGCACGAATCAAACTGTTTTTTAATCGTTTACACATGGGTTCTCAATTGATAAAACTTCAATTATTGTAACTCCATTGCTGTAAACTCAGCTAAAATAGAGCAAGTAATTCAAAAAGAGTTTTATTACGACATATATAAGGCAATACCCTTATGAAGAGGCAAAAATGGGAATATTGCAATATTCGTGTATGCGAAAGTGGTACTAAAATGACGTAAAACATGTGAGATATTGACAATTTTTATTGTTCATTAAAATGTAAACATCGCATATTTCTTGTGAGTGGTACCAAAATGCAACGGAGTTTAATTATAATCAAATGTTGAATCAAAATAAATTTATACTATAATAATTAAACCAAAATAAATTTAAACTATTTTAATACTAATCCACATTAGAATTGGGAAACAACGCAAATGAATTTAGATGAATACAATTAGAAAGAAAAGGAAAGAAGAACAAAAAAGTATTGTTTCTCAGCTAACTCGCTTTGCTCTAAAATTACATATAGCTTTTACAGTCTCAATTCATGTATATGCATGGCGCGAAGAGTTCATGTTAAACGATAATATAGAGCGCCTTAGCGTAATGGCATTATTACAGTGCAAATAACTAAATTCAATTGTTTTGGAATTTTTCCATTTATATGCAACATAAACTCAAAAAAAGAATCGTGTGATTTTCACACCGTTACGAGATATGGAGCATACGCGAGAGAAACATTAGTAAGCTATTTCTCCTTTAAAGCTATTTTATCGAATTTGCTATTTGCTATTTTATCAAATCGTGAAAGCGATTGTTAATTACGTTGTTGTAACATGATTGATAGTGAGCGTTTGAGAGCTTGCCTTTAAACGTGGATTACTGGTTTGGTCATGTGACCTCTTTGTAAAAAATATATCAAAAGAGAATATGATTACTACGAAATAACTTATATTTGACTCGAAACAAAATATATTAACATTCACACTGTGCCATAATTGTTTGTATGCATAGTTAAGTAGTAACTGTACGAGAAAAAAAGTTCACAAAGGTAGAGGGCAAGTGGAGAGAGGGCAGTAGTAGAGCTCTGCAATCAGGCGAAAACAACCGCTCGAGACTCTCGGGCTCCGCGCCGACGCTCGGCGAAGGGTGGGGGACCTTGCTTGGGGGGGAAGAGATAGCTGTTTAACGGACATTTCGACCGGCCGCCTTGCGGCTCCCGCCGAGACGCGGGAGTCGCCGAGTGCCCGGGCGCTCGAGCGCTCGAGCGTCTCGAGCGCTCGAGCGCTCGGCCAAGCCCCGGACTGCACAGTAGCTTCGCCCCTCAATGCATGTACGGGATACAAAGTCGCCGCATGTAGTGATCGCAGCACTTTTAATTCATTTTAATCGAAAGAAAATACAATTTCAATTAAACTATTAATTTGTTGAAAAGTAACAATTTATCGATTGACTGGAAATAATTTTATAGAGACAAACAATACATTTTTTGAAAGAATTAAGGCAAACAAAGACTCTGAAAATAAATTTTTATTCTTTTTCTATATTTATAGTGCTTGAGGGAAGATAATTCGTTGCGTACCAATTGCAATGTCATTGAAGTTTCTTACAAACCCGAATATAAGGCATATTTATTAAATACAATGAATATTTGGTCATAATTTCACGAGTATATAAGAAAAAAGCATATGCTAAACAAAAATGAGGTGGGTACTATTTTCCTTGCATCAAAACGTCTTGTCATTGGGCGTAGTAATTTATTGTGAAATAGTTTATGTAAGCCGACATGGCCTTTGTATTTGTCGACTCAGTCGGCGGCCAAACAACAGCGGTCACGGCACATCAGCCTATTCAACTCAATAATTCAAAATACATTATTTACTATTATATACACACGTTTAACATTTTAAATTTGTCAAAAGTATGTATACATGAAATGATGCATAAAGTTTTATATGTACGAGTACAATGTTTTTCAATTATTCCATTATTTTTCGTTTCAATACAAGATAAGCGATTAATTGTAATTAAAAAATCGTAAAAGCTGAATTTGTGAATCATTGACTTCTGTGGAGTAGTATTGAAGCTCCACGAGACCCCCTGCCTTTGAGTGAACTGTGAGAACAGCGTGGCAGGAAGCGATAACAAAGGTTGTGCGAGGTGACTCGGTGGCTCCCACGCAGCGCACCATCGCCGTTGCGACGAAATTTCCAGGAAAGGACAGGAAGCAGTTGAAAGAGAAGGGTCGAGATATGTGCACAAAGCTTTCCTCGAAAGATATTGAGAAGCTCGCAAGATTATAAATAAAACCAAAAGTACAATGAGCTCAAAATAATGCTGAGGTGACTGAGGCACCCCGCACGCCTACTGCCGGGTTAAGAAACCAAGACCTGCGTTTCAGATGCCTGAAAATTACAACAACACCAACAACAAAAATATTTGGAAAAAGACGGCAAAAATACAAAATTGGAAGGGAAAGGTACTAATATATTTCATAGCACTTGCATCTAAATTTAGCAGAGCATTTGTATTTGCTCCATATTGCACCATGTAAAATGAAGGAAAATTAATAATTTTATGTTCATTAGAATAAAATAGGCAATTTCCGAAGCATCCGATACCTAGTCATTACAAAGAACGGAATTTATCTCTAAAACATTTGAGTGCCTTTTCTTTGAAGTCACAGGCAGAACTGCAATAGATCCACTTGAGGTTCTCCCGTGCGTCCGAGGAGTCGATTTTTAAAGCTTTTTATTCTTTTTTTTACAATTTATTAAAATTATTTATTACAATTAAAATTAAAATTATTATTTATTAAAATTATTTATTACAATTAAAATTAAAATTATTTATTACAATTAAAATTAAAATTATTTATTACAATTTATTAAAATTATTTTATTAAAATTTATTATTTGAAAATTAATATTAAAATTCCTCTATATTTTAAATTTTGAAAAAACGAAATTATTGGTCATTTATTTAAAAAACCATTCAATACTCCTTCCTTTTCCTGAAACGTGCCATTAGATATTTACTCCGACGTGTCGGCCGATTGTTACGTGGTGCAGTTCGCCTGAACGGGGTCCGCCGGTTGTCAAGTCTCGTCGGTTGGAGGCCGAGTCTCGGTCGGGCGCCGGCTCCCGGGAGTCCGCAACCGGCTGCGAAGGGCAGTCGAGCGCGTGGTCTCGAGAGAAGAGAGGCGAGCGAGCGCTGGTCGGTAAAAATCGCGGAGAATGCAGACCTCTAGGCAGTAGTTTTCGTCAGTGAAAATAGACCTAGAAGGCTTGATGCTAAACTGTGTCAAAAACGTCCTGCAGAATGACTGTGAGAAATTCCTGGAATGATCGTCTATAGATCTGAAGAAAACTTGTTTTTCAACCCATGCGTCTCATGTTTATTGCCTGTGGATCGGACATTAGATGGAAGGAAGCAAACTTTTCTGTTGAAAGTTTTTGTTGCAGTTTGTCTTATTTATTCTGTTCTTGCCCACAAACGTTAAAGAGCTCCTATTACGTTGCTGCACAAAGATATAATCGGAGGTTGATGAAAGTTCGAGTCTTCAGTTGAGAAGGCTGCAGAGGTAAGAACGCTTGTTACTTTCTCTGGTCTATATAATTGTTTATTCTAAGTACATCTTGAAAACAGAAACAGCTCAATAAAATTACACTCTTCAGTGATTCGCGTATGGGATCATCTGCTAGTTATAAAGGGTTTCATCACCGGACATCACCAACATTTCAATTATTTTCCAACAACATTTCAACTACGTTTGAAAGAGAGGCACGTCCATCATATAATGCAGTGCGATGTTGTAGTGTGGTGTCATGTTTTGAGATAACTAAACAAAGACACTTAGATACTGATATGGAAGGTCTCTTTAATTCTCTTACTTAAATATGAACTTAAATCAAAGAAATTATTTATTCTCAGATTTTTTACGAGATCTCAAACCTCGATCCCGTGATTTGGAAGGGTTTTCAATTCCTTTGTGACGTGTAATGTAATATCACCGGAACTGACTCAGCCATGTGGTGGAAGAGATGAGAATGAAGAGATGGAGGAAAACACAACAGGCTGAGTAAAGAAACCCGAGGAAATTCTAGTCGAGTATTTCGAAAAACGTTATCCGTATCTGATTTCGGAGATAATGATGACGATAATAATAATAATAATAATAATAATAATAATAATAATAATAATAATAATAATAATACGTTGTTACCAAGGAGGCAAAGCAACGTCTTAAATACAAGAGTTTGGAAATCGAGATCAGCCGAATGTGGGGCGTAAAAGCACAGGTCGTCCCGATAGTTATCGGAGCTCCGGGATTTGTTCCGCAAAATTTGTGTAAGAACTTGACTAAACTCCCTGGTAATTCATAGGATTGGGAAGTGCAAGAAATCGCTTTATTTGGAATAGCCCACATTTTGCGCAAGTATGTAGAGGCAACGACAGTCCCTAGATCTGCTCCTGAGGTAGCTGATTGCAACCTGGAGTAGATTTTATATTCAGCCGACACATAACATCTTTAGTCGTGATATAGAGAACAACAACAACAATAATAATAATAATAATAATAATAATAATAAATTGTGCACATAAACATAAGTAAGAGGATCACAATGTATTATTACCATATTACCACAACAAAATGTTACAAAATATAATACTATCAGGACAAAAAAGGCACAACCCTATATCTAAATTGACCCACCAAACAATATTATATAAAGGTAACGTGTGGATGTCATTAAATTAACATTTGTGAAATAATATTTAAGAGTGACCACGAGGCTCCCACTGCATCAACTGATCCCAACAAGGTTGAAAGCAGAGGAATTGCAACATCATTTAATATTTCACTCATCTGCTCAGTGACAAAAAGGAAGAAAGAAAGTATCGAAACTTTAACCAAAGCCAGCTTTTATAGGCAAAAAATAACGAATTTTCCCCTTAATGTAATTTACGTTACAAACATTTGTATTTCTTTCTGTGTCAATTAAGAATTCTCTTTCGATAATGCACATTGTGCCATTGTATGAAAACAAATAACTATGAATATAACTCTGTAATACATACATTGCGCTTTTGTGTAAACAGGGAGTATAATCATCATTTTTAAATCAATACGAAACGTTTCTATGATATACTTTTTGGAACTTCAATTATGTCTCACAAGGCAATATCCAAGCACATAAACTTCATACAATAATTGCTTAGTCCACCACATGAGCCATAGTCCCAGATAAAACAAAACTTACTGGGCAATAGAGACGTGGGAATTCTGCGTATTGATCCAATTCTAAAGACAAGAAAAGCTTATTATTTACCTAACTTTAATTAGTTCAATTAGTTTCATAGTCTTTTAATATTTGTTTCTTGTAATTGCCAGACAGGCGTAATAAATTATATAAACTAAATGATAAATATAAACAAAATATTCTAGAATTTTCCTTTCTGAATATTCTCCATTATCCTGCATAAAATCATTCCAGGGAAGAGTGATACTAAATCGTTCCATGAATTATCTGTGTGTGAATCGCACAATCACTTCTTTTGTTTTATTTATTATACTTTTAGTTTATTCGAGTTTGTTATGAATTAGTTGCGAAATAGTCTCATTGAATACCACTCGTTCACGTAAAATTCTCAAATAAATTCAGTGACTAACCGACTCGTGGAAATAATATCGAACAACCACATATAATGTATTTTCTATTTAAACAGTGTCTGGGAGAGACAATATTTTCTTTAAGTATCCCTTTTTAGTACACTTACCTTACACACAGTAATATGCAATTACATAGTTTTTCTCTTGTTCAGTACATCATAGCAGCTTACGATTTCAATGTCAGTGATCTTTTGTTAATTTATTTGAGAGTCAATTAGATTCAACAAAGCTCGTTCTAGATTTTTTTCTTTACTTCCTTAGTGTTGTTAACTTACAGGAGGATTCCACAAGGACTGTTTCACGAGGGAATCCCGAAAAAATTAAGTTTAAAATTGTATAATAAAATATGTTGATACATACGTAATAACATTGTGAATTACGAAATCAGGAACTGATCAAATTTACAAAATCAGGCATTTGGAACAGTCTGAAGTAAGTCTAAGAGTCACCTATGTAAATACAAAAGAATGTTCGCCTAAAACTGGAGCCTTATGAAACACCAGACAGGATCAGAAGTCATTAATCTGCTCATCCCTTTACCAGAGAACTGAAACATTTGACAACTGTCACAAAACTTCATACCCTGCTTGATAATATGTAACGACACAACTTAGCAAGGATAAAGTTGTGATTGTGTTGGATAACGGAATATTTAGGATTAATAATGTTAAACTCCATAGAAATGTCTATGTTCGTATCTAAAAAGTTCTGTGGAACACATTAGAAGCTACGTTTAATGCTGAAAGGCAAAAAGGACAAGTCATGGTAAAAATGACAAAGATAAACACGTAAGAAAATATTTTATAAGAATCGTACTGCAGTAAACCCTCGTTAGCAGACTCACTTAACACGAAATTCATCGTGAAACGAACAAAAGTTGAGTCCCAGCCAGGAAACAGTGAGTACGTAGTAAATAATAACACGAATTTTTATAACAAGAACACCAATTATTACAGTCCCTTCAACCCCCATTATTATTTACGAGGGCTTCCTGCAAGTTGAAACATCCCAAAGGCAAAGTTCGCGTGAAAAGTTCGAAGCTTGAGTCCATGCCGAGGCAAGTGGTAAAAACGAAACCCTAAGCGCAGCCCCAAACACTGCCGTGTTTCGCAGCGGGCAGGAGCGTGGCGGGCGCGCACGCGTGCCGAGGGCGTGGGGGTCGCGGGGGCGGCGCAGAGGTCACGAGCGCGCGCGATGGTTCATGAAATTGCGCTCGGGGCGATCGAACCCGCGCCCACCGCCCGCGCAATCTGCGTTACAACTCCGCCCGGCAGCCGCAGCCGCCGACGCCTGTTCGGTATGCAACCCGCACGCCTCTCCTCGGCTCTTGCCCCGCCCCGCAGCGCAGCGCCCCTAGCGGTCGCTAGCGCTCTCCGAAACGCGGCGCCCGAATTCGCTACGGTTTCCGGGGCGCGGCGCGGACAATCCTTGCGCGAGCGGAGGGCGATGCAGGGTTGTCTTCCTGGAGCGGAGCTGTCTGCCACTTTCCTTTCGATGCATTGATTGAGATTACGGGCGCTTGAACGGCTAATGTTGTTAGTGTCGTAAGTGTAGTGCGTGTTTTCTTTACTCGGGAGGATGGGGTGATCTTTCCCCACTGGATGGCGAGATCCGGCGCCGATTTAAAGATGGCTAGTGCGATTTTCTCCCACCAACGGGGTACTTCCCACCAACGGGGCACCGCCCCAGCCGGGACAAGCTCTAAGTCTCCGACCGGTCTCCCAACAAGTGTTGTTCATATAAGAGTAAGTGCGTGTAAATAAGTATGCAAGCATAGGATAGCACAAGGAAGAGGAAGGAAAGAAAGATCGCGCGCGGTCCATGTAAGGGTACTGCTCCGGCCTTCGCCTGGTGTTGTTCATCAGAGAAACCACGGAAAACTACCGATCAGAGCAGCCGGCCGCGAGAATTCTCCTCCAGACAGTGACGGAATTCGACCTAGCTATCTAGCCAGTGTCGAAAATCCTGCCATCAACGTGGGGAGTGGAACCCTAGGTCCTCCCGGTCAGAGGCACTGCAGAGACATCAGTGGATGCCTTGAGCCACCTCTCCCGGAGCGAATTCGCTAGGGCTTCCTGGGCGCATCGCGGACAATTCCTGCGGGAATGAAGGTACACGAATAGCTGTTTTCCTGGAGCGGAGCTGTTGGAGCACAGCTCTTTCCTTCCGATTTTTTCGTTCGGACACACACTCGTATTCGTATTTGTATATAGTTGTTATACGTCCCGTAAAGGGCAATTGGCTTTTCAGGCGGCCTTAGATCTTGGGGTTCCTACTCGGTCACCCATCCAGGAACCCGCGATGTCTCGAATGCGCTTAACCTTCGTGACTTCACGTAGTTAACAAATTCAGCCAGGTTTCGTGGTCTTGGCCTTTCAGTAGAACCATCCCAGCACTCGCCTGGATAACCGATAGAAACCACAAAAACTTCTATCAGGATGACCGGCAAGGGGTTTGAACCGGGGCCTCCCGAATGCAAACGCAGCACGTGACACGCCCTGAGCCACTTTGCTCGGTCCTTGCACATACACACAAACAGGACAAAGCGTATTTGACAAACAAGCGCAAACAGAAGCAATGCTGGTGGTAGACCTGCCGGCTCCTCTCGCCCGGGATGGATTCACCAAGGAATGGTTTGTCTAACCCTGGCGGTTAAGAGGTGCAAATATACATTTACTTATACACACGAGGTGTACTTCGTAGATAGAAGGTGATGGGAAACAAGGTTGTGGTATATAAAATTATTAAAGGGTTTATGTAGAAAAGCGTTGTGAAGTTAAAGTTGTCTTATTTTATTTTTTATAAATTGTATTAGAATCTTCGATTGTTATAAGTAAATGTAAGGTAATCTAGAAGTGCGGGAAGGAGTCATATATCATTAGGGTGAATTCTATCCATCAGAGTAAATGTACACAAATAAAAAAAAACACACACACACAAAGTTGAAGACAACTAGTAACTTTACATTTCACTTAGAAAAGGTCACTGGGGAGTGGTAATATTTTTTATGTTCTGGAAAGAGCTACAGAACGTTTCTGGAATATAATGTTTGAATATCACATAAACAAGACTTCAGACGAAAATTGATATTTCCGCAAGGATAGAACGAAAGGAAGCGTAGAAAATATGTTTTGCTAATAAATCGATTCCGTAATGATCCAGTTTGCCTCTGCGCGGAACTCATGTAAATGGCATTGGGCGGCGGTGAATCCGAACACCGGTGGGCCTCTTTGTTTATGAATATGAAAAGCCGCGATCTGCGCGTGCAACCCTTCCTTTGTTTGGTCATTCCCGGGGCGACGCCCGCGGCCACAGGCGGGATCGCTCTGCGGGTGGGAGGGGTGGGGGTGGGGGCTCAGCCCTCGACAGGGCGACATTTGGCAGCTGGGACTGTCGCGCGGAAGACACGGGACCCGCAATTTGCGGCGAATGCACACACCTCAATCCAAGCGCGCCGCAGGGCGGAGAGACGGTGCGTTCGCGAGGTCCACACGGGAATGCTTCTTTCTGATTACAGAACGCGGTTTGAAAAACAAACAAACAGATAAGCGGATCATTTGAGACACACATTCGTTTTTTATATATTCAGTAACTTATTGACCATTCAGGTTTACAATATCTTCACAGAAATAATCCGTTTTCCTAAAAAAATGTTCCGTTTGCGTTAAAGTTTATGGTAATATTATACTATAAAGCACATGCTATTCACAGAGTGAATAAACAGAAATGAATGAAAAGAACGTTACATCAGTTACAAGTTTGACATTTGCATCTGGTTTTTAGGCAACGACTAACGCACACATTTTCGGCATTTCCCGTTCTGACGCAGTCCAACCGGCTGAGACGGCTCAGCGTATCAATTGATGACACTGTAGTGTGTTTTACCAGGAGGCCCTGGGGTCCCAATCTCGACGAATGTAGGATTTTCAACACTAGCTACAAGGCCAAGTCGAATTCAGTCGTTGTCTGGAGGAAAATTCCAGCGGCCGGCTGCTCTGATCGGTAGTTTTCCGTGGTTTACAAATGTACACTAAACGTAAAAATTCTAAAATGTCTGCTCCAGTTGAGCCGGGGAATATCTTTTTGTGCTGTCAGCGGCAAATATATCGTTATTTCCTGGTTACCGCTGTAGAATGAGACGAAGACTGAATGATCTACAGTACAATTAACGGCATTAACAATTCTTCTTAATATTTTGGGAACAATTATTCTTCATCATTCAATCTTTCCTACAACTGTTCCACAAAAACATACAAGTTTCCTTTCGATAGCGCATAGAGTGACCGATGTGTGTCATTGCCTCATTCATTTCTTACGACATCGCCACTCGAACAGTTACAACAACAATCTTTTTCATTGTATTAAGGTAAATATTGATCAAGCGATCTCATCTCGTTTGGGAAAATCGCTTCTAACGTACTGACTATAGTGAGTTGAATAGGTGCGGCAGTGGTGTTTTACTGTTTCGGGCTAAGAGCTTGCACCTCTTAAAGGTTAGTATCGAGCTGCAGCGTAGCGGAAGTACCCGTTCACCCGCGCAGCTCGATTGCAACCATCCATCGCGCTGAGATCGAATCCACTCAGTTGCGAGCGCTGGCGCTGAGTGGCCTGAGGAACGCGGAGTGGGGAAGGGGAGAGGCGAAGCAGGCCCTATGAGACAAACAGGGGCGGATCCAAAGACACATTTCGGGAGGGGAAGTGGAAAATGTTTTGGTCGAATGTATCATTACAGATTTTTCTACTCCCATTGTATAACGCTGTCATTTGATGGCTGCAGCCAGTTGCATAATGATATTCATTTCGATACAGAGATGTTTACAAACCAGGTATTGACACTTAATAATTGAGAATCGTTCTAGTAAATGTTTCGTTTGATTGTGTACTTCAAAATTGCATTTGATATATTATTCTTGTCAGTTTTGATTTGTTTTATTATTAGTAATTTTTCCTGTAATATTATTAAAAATAAATTGGATCGTAATTTTGATCCTATTTGACTAGCGCAGTACTCTCTCGCAGGCGGAAGGGCGTTCAGAGCCACCTGAGCTTGCGAAGGTACGATTAGGGAGCGTCCGCTAGGTGGCCTTGGGTGAATCCCTTACGTCAACGGCCACGAAACGATTCAATGTAAAAGTTTAACTTATAATACTGGTAGAAAAAGTACGGTATGAAACTCTATGTAATGGGTATTAATACACTTGTGTGAAGTTTAAGATACTCGCTCGTTCCTCTCTCGTATCATAATATCACACTCGCGTATTAATACCCATCGTTACATCATCGTTTCATAATGTACTGTTGTAAAATGTCGCAAGCTACACTCAGCTCATGCTGCGTAACGATTTTATTCGTTTTAATAATTAAAACGAAAAGAACGAACGAAACATTTCAGAGGGGAAAAATTTTCCTCCCTGCGGATCCGCGTCTGACACACCAGGCCTGCGCGCTCTGGTAACGTGACAACTGCAGATGTGCGTTCGATTGATTAGTGTTTCCAGGCGCGTCAACTGCTTAGGTCATTAGACCCGTAAGTATAGTGGAAGCTTTTTCCTCGGGTAGTGGCGGCGATCTTCCCTTGTTGCATGGCGAGATCCCGCGCCGAACTACACGTTGGTTAGCGGGGTTTTCCCCTAACCAGGTATCTCCCTATTGCGGGCCACCGTCCCAAACAGGAGTAGCTCTAAGTCCCCGACTGATCTTCCATCACGTGGTAGTGTAGTGTATGTAAGTGCGAGTGTAAATAAGAGGCGATAATTGGTCTCGGAAGAGGAAGGAAATATCTTGGCCCGCACGTGGTACTCCTCCAGCACGTGAGTGTGATATTGAGACCAGCTCGAGATTGGCAAGTGTTTCGAGTATTGGTGGAGTGAAGAAGAATTGCAATAGTTATGTTTTCCTGTTGTTTTCAGTATTACGCTGTATTTTGGCTCATTAACTTGTTTCGAGTATAATACATTGGACAAAGGGTGAATTTTCGGTGGAATGTACTTCCTAAAGTTATGTATTTTCTAGGTTACGTGCACCTTACTGTTGCATTTCAAGGAATATGCACGCTCTACAATATGTGAGATTATGTTGGATAATTATTCTAAAATGATACGTGAAAAACAAAAGACTGGAAGTGGTCACTCGAAAAAATAAACTCACAAATCCTTGAAAGAAGTATGATTTTCACTTCGGACCAGTTTGGGTGGCTCATGGCGTCACCTGATGCCACTGCAGTCCTCTGACCGGACGGTCCTAGGGTTCCACTCCCCACGGTGACAGGATTTTCTACACCAGCTTGTCAGCTATGTCGAATACAGTCACTGTCTGAAGGAGAATTCTAGGGGCCGGCTGACTGATCGGTAGTTTTCCGTGGTTTCTCCGATCAACACCAGGCGAATGCCGGAGTAGTACCCTAACAAACGGGCCACGGACCGCGCGCGGTCTTTCCTTCCTCTTCCTTGTCCTATCCTCACTCCTTACTTATACCTGCATGCACTACACTACCAGACAAGTCGGAAACTTCCAGCTTGTCTCGATTGGGGCGGTGCACCGCTGGTGGGACATACCTGGATGGGGGACCTGCCAACATGCCGACGCGTATGTAGGCACCGGATCTGATTATTTAACAGGGGGAGAACGCCACCACCACCACCACGTCCCTTAATAAAACATGCACTGCACTTGCGGGAGTAATTTAGTAGTTCACGCGCCCGAAAACACCAATTAATTATCAGTACTTAAAGATTTTAATGATGTTTTTCTAGTTCTGATTTTTTACTTTCTTGTAAGTGTAATGTCAGTACCTGAAAAAAATATTTCGTGAAAAATCACAAAAGTGTCTGACTCTTGAAATTTTTCTCGTTGATAGTAGTTTGTGTCACCTATTGACTTATCAATCGAACATATGACTTAACAAGAATTACTTTCTTCTCTGATCTAGCACCATAAAATTTAACGTTCTATTTCCAGTTGTCATAAACTTTTTTGAAATTATGCTAACATCACTTTTATAAGATTACTTTTATTCAGTGAATATGTAATTGATTAAGAGATCAGCTTATTGCAGTGGCGGACAAGTCCAATATCTAACCGCTCAAATCCTGCTCTCCTCGCAGCACGGCGGGAGCCCCCCCCCCCCTTCCTCCGACCGCCTTCGATCGCCGCCATATTGGATAAGCGCGCAGGCCGATGTTTAGTGGGCTGTGATCCCGGGGGCCGATGACGTCACGCGCCCCGCGTCAATTGGCGCGTGCGAACTGCGCCTCAGACGCGAGCGAGTGGGCGACGCGCCTTCGCCGCTGCAGGCGGCAGCAGCCTCCCCGCCGGGCGCGGGGGGGCGGGGTGCGGGGGGCAGGGTGTGATGGTCGGGGGGTGGGGGCGAGGGTGGGGGGGCGGGGGCGAGGGTGGGGCGCGGGGGGGGGCGTGGGGAGCGGAGGCAGGGAGGTGGGTGGGCGACAGGCGGGCGGGGGGCGATGGGCGGGGGGCGGGGGGTGACGTGTAAGGGGCGACGGGCAGGGGTCGGGGGGGCGGGGGGGCGGGGGGGCGGGGGCGGTGGGAGCGGCGGCGGCGGCGGGGTCCCAAGCCCAGACGCAGCGCCCGCGAGCGCCGAATGCTAAACAGCGCCCGCTCGAGCGAGACGCACCGCGCCGTCCTCCCACGCAACGCGCACACACACACACACACACACACACACACACACACACACACACACACACACACACACACACACACGCTCGCTCGCTAAAGAGGCTTCGGAGTGATCGGAAGGGTAGGCTTATGTATCGTCATATGCATTGCGGGTTTTGGAGGAAGGCGGTCGATGAGCAAAAGAGCAGAAAGGCACGAGTGGAGAGGGCAGAGCGGAGAGACAGCAGCAGAGGGAAGAGCGGAGGGGAAGGAGCAAAACTGGATAGAGAGGAATGGTATGAAAAAGGTAAGTGTGGAGAGGCAGAGCGGAGACACAACAGCAGAGGGAAGAGCGGAGGGGTAGGAGCGAAACTGGCTAGAGAGGAATGGTATGAAAAAGGTAAGAGTGGAGAGGGCAGAGCGGAAATAAAACAGCAGCGGTAAAAGCGGACGGGTAAGACGGACAGGAAAGAACGGACAGGCTGGAGAGGACATGCACGAGAAGAGAGGCAAGAAGACAGTACGGGGAGGTGAAAGCGGCGTGACAATTGACATGGGCCAGAGTAGAGAGGTAAGAACAAAGACGGGGAGAGGTGTGGTAGGCGGAAGGCGCCGAGAAACAGGCAAGGGCGGAGAGACCGAAGCAGTGAGACAAGAGCCGGAATAGGGAACGAGATGAGCGAGGAGACAAGTGCGGGGTGGCTAGAGCGGGGCGGCTAGAGCGGGGCGGCTAGAGCGGGGCGGCTAGAGCGGGGCGGCTAGAGCGGGGCGGCTAGAGCGAGGCGGCTAGAGCGGAGAGGCAAGAACCGAGTTGGGAGCGAGAGGTGGGAGGAGTGCGGCGAAAGGCGAGGGGAGAGGCACAGGCGGAGAGGCCAGAGCAGTGTCAGGAGTTGTGATAAGGGGAGAGATATAGGACGTGGCAAGAGCGAGAAGATAAGAGCGGAGCGGCTAGAGCGGAGAGGCAAGAGCCGAGAGGTAGGAAGTGGGGGCGGAAGGCGAGGAGAGAGAGGCCAGAGCTGTGAGTCAAGAGCTGGGATAGAGGGCGAGATGTGAAAAGTGGCAAGAGCGAGGAGACAAGAGCGGAGCGACGAGAGCGGAGTGGTGAGAGCCGCGACGGAGCGAGAGGAGAGGAGGGCGGAGACGACAGATAGTGAGTCAGGAGCTGAGCGAATGGCCAGAGGAGGGAATGGGGCGAGGTGAGGAGAGAGAGGCCAGAGCGGTGAGTCAAGCCCTGAGGGCCAGGGGGGGGGGCGGGGCTAGGCGGAAGCGGAGGTGGCGGCGACGGAGGACGCGGCGGCGGAGACGGAGGAGGAAGCGGTGAAGGTGGCAGAGGCGGAGGTGGAGGCGGAGGTGGAGGCGGAGATGGAGGTAGAGACGGAGGTGGAGGCGGAGGCAGAGGTGGAGGCGGCGGTGGCGACGGAGGCGGTGGCAGCGGTGGCGGAGGCGGTGAGGAGAGAGAGACCAGAGCAATGAGTCAAGATCCGTGGGCCGGGCGGGGAGGGGGCGGGGAGGGGGGCGGGGAGGGTGGAGAGGGGAGGGGAGGGGCGGGGTGAGGCGAGGCGGGGCGGGTCGGAGGTGGAGGAAGCGGTGGCGGTGGCGGAGGCGGTGAGGAGACAGAGACCAGAGCAGTGAGTCAAGATCCGTGGGCCGGGCGGGGAGGGGAGGGGCGGGGGCGGGGAGGGGAGGGGGGCGGGGCGGGGGCGGGGCGGGGCGGGGAGGGGCGAGGCGGAGGCGGTGGAGGAGGTGGCGGAGGCGGTGAGGAGAGAGAGACCAGAGCAGTGAGTCAAGATCCGTGGGCCGGGTGGGGCGGGGCGGGGTGGGAGGGGAGGGGCGGGGTGGGGGGGAGGGGCGAGGCGGGGCGTAGGAAGCGGTGGAGGTGGCGAAGGCGGAGTTGGAGGCGGAGGTGAGGAGAGGCGAGGCGTGCAAATGGCCGCTCGTGTGGGGCTAATTGACAAGCAAGAGGATGAGGCGTCGGCGCACTGGCACATGCACTTGGCGCTGGCAAGCGCCCAAGCAATGATCCGGGCTATCTGGCTTCGTGCCTTTGTGAACGCCTTATCGTCTGGCCATCTCACGAAATAATACACGAGTGCCTGGCATTTCAAACATTTTTTTTTCTGAAGAAGGTGTATTCCGTTTACTTGTTTTATGAAATGAAGGTTTTCAATGGCGCTGATAGACATCATAGAAACCTTAAATTACATACAGCTGATATTACAATTTCTGAGCGAAGAAATCATATAGTTACTCACGAATTCTCTGGCGAGCACTATTTGATATGCCTCGTAAATATTATTTGAAGTAGGTATCATTAAATGATATTAAAATCGACGAAATCAGCAAAAAAAGTGTTTTAAAATGACGGAAGAAAAAAAAAGATTTATTAATCGAAATCATCGAAAACTGTAAAAAAGGTATATAAAATAGACCATTTATTTTTGTCATAACATAAAGAGAAAAGAAAAGAAAGACCTTTCGTTAAAATCCTCCCCTAGTGATAAGGGCTGCGCCTCGAGACTGTTGGCTTCAGGCTGGGATGCGACATACATGACGATGTTTTCAAAACATCGATGTATTTATAGACACAATGATATTTTACACAGCAATATATTAAATTCATTTTTCAACATAGATGTTTTGTGATCCACATTTTCTGAATAAAAATTGCCCATCAAAATTTTTGTTAAAATATGAAATAACAGATGATTCCACAGGCAGTTTATAAGTTCCATACAAGCCATGTTTGTACTACCTTTCTCGAACAAACTCTCTCTCGCCCGAGATTATCCCAAAGCCCTAGCATTTCCTACGTCATTCCTCGCCTTTCGCGCATGGAGAGGCGTTTTGTAACTTTATTTTTCACGTAAATCTTTACAAATTAATAAACTGAGAGACTGTCATATTAAATTTTGCGCACGAATTTAAAGTTAACGGTTACTAAACCAGTTTTAAGATATTCATTTTTAAAAACCTGGATGGTTATGGTCGACGTATTATTAATATCGATGTTTTAATTATGAATGTTGATGTTTGTAAACATCGATGTTTTATTAACGATGTCGCATCACTCCTTTCAGACAGGCGACTGAGGAACAAGGCGACGCTGCTCTGCAGTGGGGAAAAGGCGAAGGTCAGCAGCGAAATTGGTGAGTCGATGATCAAATGGATGAGTAATCCACAGCTGGTTTGCTGGCAAGACGATGGAAGCCACTTCAGCGATGCTGTGCAATGGCAAACAGACGGAGCATCACACTCATGTGTTGTCCTTATCACAAGGTTTTTCTATCGGAACCATACTTTGAGAGTCCCTTTCCTGTTAAAATATTGGGGAAAGAAACATTCAGAAAATACAAAAAAATATTTTAAAAAATAAAACATAATTTGTTAAATTAGAAACTAAAACCGTATGATTAATCGAATTATTATATAAATATACACAAAAATCCCGAGGGTAGATCAATTAAAAGCCTGTTTTTTATAGAGCCAACCTTTCGGCCATTTTGCGGCCTACTTCTAGGACTATAAATAGACAACTAATAAACAAATTTTGTAAGTACCAGCAATAACAGGTTATGACGATTTACCAATACACATGAGACAACAAAGAAACGCAATTTACCGTTACAAAAGATAGAAAAAACAAACTAATTACCTGTAGTTTGAAATGGACCATTTTATACAAAAATAATAACGTAGAAACTGAAAAGATATTGTGAATGATTCAAAATTTGATATTTTTAGTGAATGATTCAAAATTGAGAAATTTACTGCTTTGGATTAAATATTTGATGATCAAATGGCGGTCAAAAACGATATTAAGAGTGCAAATTAACGGATTGGTAAAATGTTGGTAAAATGAAACATGAGGAATCAAATTGATCAGAGACAAAAGTGAAGGCACCTAATTCTGTAAAGCAAGTCGCTTTTAAAATTATTTCATTCCTGGAGAACAGAATTACAATTTTGAAGTGATTCAAAGAAAAATGAAAAAATCCTATAGCTAAATGTTGATATACTTAGCACAACTGTCCCAAATTAAAAATATATGGTTTATTTCTACTACTATAGAAACCTGATGATTCAGTTATTTGCTGAAAATATTGTAAATAGTTTATTCTATGTGATTTTATATATTGTTTGTTACATAGATGTTCCTCCAATAAAAATATTAAAAGGAAGGGGGAGTCCTATAGCTTAGCGGGTTATCACTGTCACTTGTCTCTACCTAGCAACGGGATATCACGTTAGAAGATCCTGGATAAACAAGCAGAATGCTTCTTGAAGTAGAGGAAACTAGATCAAGGGCTTCTCGCTTCCACGGATTGTGGGCTTTATGCAATAGTGTACATGATTTGCTTAAGATATTGACAGTGACTATTCCACTCATGAAATTAAATCCAATAGTATTTAACTATGTATACAAAAAGACCCAATCAGGGCGGTGGACCTCAAAAAGTTCATCGCTTTTTCTATCCGATTTTTCTTACCGCACATCCCTCCTAGCTAATGAACCTTAAGGATGCGGTGTGTATCGATTGCTATGTTGATCTCAGATAAATCTCCTCCTCGCTTCTCCAGGTGGGGATTTATCAACAATTTCCAAAGCTCTCGTGGTGTTACCTGTGATAACTTCTTAGTGTTTGGACAAGTTGATGGAACTTGACGCCATAATACGGATGTCTTGTTATTAAATTTGTCTTTTTGTTGTTGAGAAACCATTTCTCATCAGAAAAAGCGGTCGACAGGAAGTCGATGACGTATCTCTTTCTGACAATTGAGACGGTACAACTGTTTGCCAGGTTCTCGTCCTCCCTTTAACTGCACCCACCAGAACAGGAATTGCCAAGGAATGAATGACTGGTTGCCTACCAATCAGAGGCAAATGTCACATGCGTGTGACGCTTTCACGGTCTCATAAGTTACTTCGTTATGTCGTTACACTGTTATGGCAAAATGTATTCATCTTCGACAGCACTACAAGTCGTAGACGTTAAAAACATTTATTATGAGACATCCTTAATAAACTTTGTTTACTCCATTATCTAGCTATTTATCGAATTAATTTACACGCCTGTACTATAGTCCTAATCTGTAATTGTAGGAAGATATTTTCATGAGCTGCAACAATTCTTTTATGTGCTCTTGTGTCAGTATTTTTGTAAAACGCTTAGCAGAAAATTAGCGCACATTTAAATATCAAAATGGTTTTGGGAATAGTGCCCTTTGGCATGTACATGATTTAAACGATCTGATGTATTTTTGGGGTCATACTATATACATACTGCCGTTCAAAATAAAAAAAATTCCGGCCATCATTTCTTTGTTTCATTTGCCTGCGGGCAACTCAAACTAGTTGACGATACATGAGAAACTTGTGCGAGACTAATACTATTAATTTCGACACAGTTTCCCTCTCGATTCAATAAGAGCAGGCATACTTTCAGTACAACGAATATGTTTGATGATCATTAATACTCGACAGATATTGAATTATTCTTGTAATATCTCAAGAAACTATAGTAGGAGGATTTATTTGTTACAATTTTCAATTGATATTAGACTTTTGCCATTCAGCTTGTGTGCAATTATCCGTTAAGTTGACAAAACTGTACTACAACGTTGTTTGAACTTCTGTAAGTCGGTATGAAGAAATGTACACTACCAACGTTGGAAATGTTGAGAGGAGTGCAAAGTGGTGGAACGCAGCTATCAGACCAACAGTGGCAACACTACATAATTCAAAACAACACTATATAGTTCAAAACCAACCAAAACAACTTAAATCACAGCTGAGGATACGAGGAAAGGAAACCAGGTGGCAATTGAAAGCAAAAAACAAGGTTCAGCGGTCATTTCGAGCCAGAAGAAGAGCATGAGGCCGTAAGATGCCATAAAATCTTGTAACATGTGAAAGTTATGGCCTGAGACTCTTACTTCTTTATATTTGTGTGAACCAAATTGGCATTCACATAATATACAGACGAGTCATTTGAGGAGGTAAAAGACATACTAGTGTGTTTTTATAATGTTCGCAATACATAATTCCATTATCACTTTCCCCTCAAAACATGTAGACAGTATTTTTGTAATTTTTCAATTTTGGCGCAGCAGAAACATTGTGCCCATTTGTAACACTCGACGCGCCGTTGTAGACTCTGGAGCTCATTAGCCTCATTTGGGAACAGTAGAATCTTACTGATCGAATTGACATTTTGCCATTTTGTTTAGCTTTTCGCACGGATAAATTTTCATGCCACAGTGCTCCAAGCGCACAGGCCATCATCTACTGTAGAAACTTCTCAATCTCCCACTTCCCTTCCCCCGTTCCCTTACACCAAGCACAAACGCGTTTCCCTTGTTTTCTCTAAATGCTGAGAATGCCACTTGGATCAGTATGGTTCGCTTCCCGCCAATTGTGGTCAGCGAGTGCATTACCTTTCTGGCGACCGGCTGGCGGGTCTTGGCGATCTAAAATCAGGCGCGTTTGCAAAGTAGATTTTTCCGGATGGACAATACTTAGATAAAAGACAATACTTATTACTATTCTCTGGGCTTCAATTTGCTACTTGCACAATCCCACGGACGTCATAGAAGAAGATAAATCGTCAAGAAATCTCTGCATGGACACGAAGCGCTTCTCAGCAAAGTGACATGGGGAACCTATCTTCATCCAACTGAAGAGAATAGGGTGGTGCATTTTTTTCCGTAAATATATTAATATACACTACCTGTTGGTTTTCTAATATAATAAAGGTACAAAGTTTATTGAAGACAGAAAAAACAGTTTATTGAATATTTCAAATAAAAAACACAGTGATACAAAATTGTCAGAAGCACATTACAATCACGACGCACGGTTCGACAATTCTTTTTACTCTCATCTTCTGGTTCTTGGGGTACATAAGCCTGTATAAAGAAGGAGATTTTAAAAACTGAATGTAAAAAAGTTTGTGAAGTGAAAATTGACATTCACTTGGACAGTATCTAAAATTATGAAAAGGATTTGATTTATTAATATTTACACAATTCGTATTAAAATTATTCAAAACTAAAAACGTACGCAATTTAATAACCTGGGCCCACCTGTTAAAGTAACCGAAATTATAACTTCGAAGTTGCCAAAGATAAGTTGTATCTCACATCCGATGTGGACATTGATGATATTTATTTTTACCACCTGAAATGACTAATCCTTTACAATTAATTTGATTGGTGTGGGTGACCAATCCGAATGTGTTTCAGATTAGGTGAAGAGCAGCGCAAATGACGGGCGCCCCGAGTCGGAGGCGCAAGGCGCGGCGCGGCGCGGCGGCCGAGCGAGGGCTTAAGGACGGCGATTACGTCGCCATTATCTGAACAATGTGGCATTATCTGCGCGCCCGCCACCGCCGCCCGAGATGTCTTCGATTAGCCTCGTGATGGCGAATGAGGACGAGGACGCGGCGGCGGCGGGCGGCGAGGCTGGCGGGGAGAGACGGGCAGGGTGGGGCGGGGCGAGGAGGATGGAGCGGAGCGGAGAGGAGGGGCGGGGACGCGGCGCTGCGGGTGGACGGGGCGGGGAGGAGGCGTTGCGGGCGGGCGGGGCGGGGTGGGGAGGGGAGGGGCAGGGGCAGGGGCAGGACGGGGCGGAGGCTGGCGGGGAGAGACGGGTGGAGCGGAGCGGAGAGGAGGGGCGGGGAGGCGGCGCTTCGGGTGGACGGGGCGGGGAGGAGGCGTTGCGGGCGGGGTGGGTAGGGGAGGGGCAGGGGCAGGACGGGGCGGAGCGGGGCAGGGAGGAGCTGGGGCAGGGGTGGAGACGTGGCGGGGGAGGGACGTTCTGGGCGGGCGGGGCGGGACGGGGTGGGGTGGGCGGGGAGAGGAGGGCGGGGCGGGGCTTAGAGGAGCTGGGGCAGGCTGGAGAAGGGGCGGGGAGAGGTCCCCAGAGCGTTGCGCGCCTGCGACAACCACTTCCTGTGCGCTGCAGAGGCCTGCGCTTCCCCGCGCCCTATTGTAGTCTGCAGCGGGCGGCTTCACTCGCTTCAGATTAGCGCTGTTTTTCAACCTAATACAATTCTCGGGGGCGGGGGCGCATATTTGCATTTATATTATTACAAATTCTGATTTATTAAAAACAATCAAATCATTTTCGAACTATTTTCAAAGGACATCCAATATTTCGTCATACGAACTTACGGTGTCATTGCGAAATGTACAACATATGCAAAAGCGTATTCTGTATTTCTTGCATACGTATTCTTCTCGTCTTTAATATAGTTGAATGTACCATTTTATTGAACGCAGTGACATCGTAACGTTGTCGTTTAGTAAATAAATCCTCTTTTTCCTATGACTGTCCCATCCATGTCGGTATCCAAAACTGAAATTTTCGGAATAACTTCTGAAACTGTTACGTCGCAGTAATATGGCAACGCCGTGTGCAAGATTATCATAAAACACTGCCGATAAATAACTCTAATACTAATAAATTAGTTAATTACTAATGTACTATTTTAACACTAAATTAATTTATTAAGTCAATTAACATTACGTTAAACAAGAGGAAGCTGTTCTTTGAATATTCAACTGCCTCCAAGCAAAACTCAAATTACATTCACATATGAATTTTTTCTGCCAAAAATCCGTAGTTGTTTCGCGCAGCATTACATAACTTTCCATGTACTACGTGTATTACTCCGTATATGCGTATGTATACAGGAAAGTAAAAAGCAACTGTGAAAAGAAAAATACTGCAGCATCCTTAATAAATTACAATACTAAAATAAATCACTTGCGAAAGGTGTCTCCGATTTTCGTTTAAAATCAAACTACCAACTGCATCAAATTGTACCAGCGCCATTATTAATTTTTCACTTCTTGAACTGATTAAAAAACAATCCTAAGGATTACGAAGATGATTTCGAATTTAAAGAATTGAAACTTTTTATCAAGAACTAAGTAGTAGGAAATGTTATAGCCAAGCAAGGGATAAAACCAATAGATGACTTCTGTCAATCGGGGAGGAAAGATCCAGAAAAAAAAACGCAAAATAGAGTTGAGTCTTGTTAATAAACTAGTAAGAAAGTCCTTACTTTAAGAAATTTGTTTTGAATAACATTAAAATTGTTAAAGTGATCGCATGATATTATTCAAGAGTTATTTGAATATATATAACGGTTATTGGACAAGTAATTGCTGTGAATATTTAAACTTTTTATGTCACAATAACTATGAAATAACAATCTAGATTTTAACTTATCAGGGCATTATTATTTATATTGTTATTCATCAATGTAGAAAACTTTTAAGGTGTTACCAAAAACAGGAAAGCTTATAGTGAGTAGAATATTACATCATTTTATGCTGTATTTTCTCAAGTCATAATAGTATGAGTAGTCATAGTAGTCAAGTCACATAGGTAGTTTTATATAGTTGTTTACAGTGCTGGCAAACATGTTCATAAGAAAATGTATAATTTATTTGTAACACACTGGTAACCATATAAAATTCCTAAAAAACTCAAAAAATAACATTTTTGTAACTATGTTATAAAAACTTTAGAGCTTAACATGCAAACTTTCCTGTTGAACTTATAGTTCCGCTCTATGAGCTGAAACTATATATAATTTTATCTCTTAGGACCAAAGGGAATGCGAAAATTCCTGGGGAGCGATGTTTTTAACAAAGAAGGTTTTTGAGACGCCCTAATGTAGTGATGTAGTGAATTTGTATTTGGCACTTGGTGTAAAACCAGACAGCAAACTAACTATGTACAAGTTCACAAGTAGCTAACAACACACATCTTCCCTGAGAAATCAGGAGGCCTTAGCCCTACATGGGATTGTATAGGCTAATAATAATATAATAATAATAATAATAATAATAATAATAATAATAACGGATCAAAACGTCGTTACCAAGGAGGCAGAGAAACGTCTTAAATACAAGAGTTTGGAAATCGAGATCAGCCGAATGTGGGGCGTAAAGCACAGGTCGTACCGATTGTTATCGAAGCTCTGGGATTTGTTCCGCAAAATTTGTGTAAGAACTTGTCTAAACTCCCAGGTAATTCAAAAGACTGGGAAGTGCAAGAAATCGCTTTATTTGGATCAGCCCACATTTTGCGTAAAGTATTGTAGAGGCACTGATAGTCACCGGATCTGCTCCTTAGGTGGCTGGTTGCAACCTGGAGTAGATTTTATATTCAGCCGACTCATAACATCTTTAGTCGTGATATAATGGAAAATAATAATAATAATAATAATAATAATAATAATAATGTAGTGAAATAGTCTCTTCCAAATAGTGCGAAAACGCAAGTGCCGTTAAGCGCCACTACTTTGTCTGGCACGTGCCATCCTCTGGCTACAATCTGTCTCCTCTGCTTCCGCACGCTCTGACGCACAATCGTTTCGGGATTCATCTCCCTCGGCGCGGCGCTGACGTCTCTTAGAGCTTCTCGCAGAATCCCCAGTGATCTCAACCGCCTCGTTTCATTTGCACCCACGGCACCGCTCCCGGCGAGACCTGTTGCGTGTTCTGGGAACGCAGGAAGTTTAATTAGAGCGAATTAACAGTGTTCTACGCATAAAAATACTGCTGACGTACCGCCAGAAGCTATTAACATCGTACACAGCTACTCATTTTTATCGCGTACCAATTTTATCCACTTTTTCGTGAACCCGGTAAGAAGAGTTTTTCTGTCGCAAATTCGCCGTTTTCCGGTCCAGGATTTCAATGCTTTCTCACAACGTACTTCGTAAGAAGAGAAAGTAAATAACTGAAATATTGTAAGATTTAAAAACTAAAAAATTCCAGACAGATTTTTGCCTTAAACAAAATGTTCTAAAACATCAGTTCTTTAAAAAAAAGACCATCTATATTATTTTTAAATTAACAGTCGTTTTCATCTAATTTGTGCTTGGAATTAATGCAATTTATACAAATCATATTTTCTAAAGAATCGCTCCAAATTTTTCTTCATTTTTTACTCGGATAGAACAAAGAACCCTGAAAAGAAAGGCTCAGGTCGCATTTTAGTTGAACTCCCCGAATTTTCGAAAATTGCAATTTTAGAAATAATGCGATGAAGTTTGTGCTGTTGTAGCACTAGTTCATTTTAACAAATACAAATTGTTTTGCATATATGCTGGAGCATTTTTCAGGACTTACGTTATATATAAAATTATTCACAAAACAAATAATTTAAACAAGTAGACATATTTAATAATTTTTTTCGTGATGACTTCTAACTTCCGCATGACCCCGACTTCCAATGCCTACTTCAAACATAGCATGTAATGACTACGGGGCCGTGATGCCCCGCAACAGCATTACGTTCTCACATCAAACACTTAATCTTAGACTTGATACGTTGCTTTAACAACGTCTATTCTTTGGATTCTAAGCGTTCTGTATGCGTACAATCCCCACGTAAGTGCATGCTTGAAGATAAGATGAACAGTAATTTACAATAATTTCTTTGTGATTAAATTTTTGACAACATCCTTGAACATTTTGTAAGATGTATTTGTTGAAAGTATATGATGGAGTGTTAAACACTGGGAAAATGTTAATATTTTGCAGTTTTTGTATATCCTCCTCTTCCAGAACGACAGGAGCTTTTCGCTGCGTCGAAAATAGACGTCTTTTGTTGAGTGCAAGTATTGCATGACGAAACCAAACTGAAAATCCATATTAAAGAACTGAGAAAAAATTCGTTTATAAACTTGAAGAAGAAATCGACGGTAAATGTTATATAAAAATTTATAAAGACATAAAAACTGGAGGGAAAGTTTATATTTCCCTATATATTTGAAATTTTATTTTAGTATCTAAATATTTGTTGGATTGTTTTCATTGTTTGCCATAAAATTATATTCGAAGAGAACAACGAATCTTAAAGTTCTTTTGAATAAACCTGAAAGCTGTTTTCTCCGAGGAAAATTGCATTGTATTATTTTGTTATCGTTCTTCGAAGAGTGGAAATTCAATTTGTCGCCTTTAGTTTACTTTCAGTACAATTGCAAGATCATCAGCATAAGCCACACTTTGAAAATTGTATGAATCTAGTGTTTCTAATATATCATTAAATGTACGAGTTTTATCCAAAAATGTGGTCCCAAAACAGATACATGAGGGCAACTATTAGAAAGAGTTGTCCTAACTAATATAGGTTTCTAATTTATTTAATTACAATTTTATTTTGGTTCGAAGAGCGTTTTGTTTCTCTAGAAAAAACATTGATTATGATACATGATTTTTTGAACATTCATAAATTCTTAATTTCTTCAATAATTCTGGCCACCAAAAGTTCCTTTAATCACACAAAATAAAACATTTATGTTTGAATTAATTTGTATTACATATTTCCGGTAATTATTCAACAGCCATAATCCCGAATTTTCCAGTACCAGATCTATATTATGAATAGAATTACAAATTTCTAATTCCGGCATATGAATACATCCAGAACAGAAAAATGTTAATATAAGAGTGCATTTGTGAAAAAAAGTGATATCGCATTTGAATTGAATTGAATCGATGACGTATTTTACGTGGCGCGACTCAGGCCATGAGGCCTGCTCTTCCGTCTGACTAACTGACGCAAATTTCGCTACACTCGTTTTTTACTAACTAGCGGAGAAAGAAGGTATTATCTCGGGCGACGAAAACAGGCGATTTAAATTTAGCTCAGAGGCTTCATTTAGGCTTGAGGATCTTTTATAAACAAGTAAATCTACTAACATGGGACAGCCGGCTTTACTACCCCTCCGAAGGAAGACGTACGAAGGATTTTTTCCCCCTTAAAAATCCACATCTTGGATCGGGTTTGAACCCGCGAACTTGGGCACAGCAGCCCGTTACGCTAACCACAACATTTCGCTCGATTACCAAGTCCAATGTTTTGCGATCGAATAGAGTATAAAAGCGTGCATTTCATTGCGTTGCGGGACGAGAAGGCGGGAGGTGCAAGGCAGTGAAGGTGAGTCGCCGTGTGTTTTACAGAGATCGCCGGAGACGCAAGGACAGGGCGCAGGCCACGGAGGGCGGCGCGGCGCGGGCATCGCGGCCACAAAGGCCACTGATTGACCGCGACGGGCGCGTGCGGCGACTCCGTGAGGCCGCCCTCCCACTGCCTCCTCCGCAGATCTTCACTCTCTCGCCCACGGCGCACATTGGGAAAAAAGCCCGAAAAGCTGGCCAAAAGTCAAATAAGATGCCAATCGCATATAAAACATTTTATCTAGGGGTTTTGGGGTCGCTGAATCCGAATCTGAAGCCATATTTGTATTTTTTAAAAATTGGAATACATAGAGGCAATAATGCATCAGAAAATTAATTTATAAATCAATTGACAGATGTATTCTACAAAATATTATTTGTCTGACTACTAATCTCATTCGGATGATAGTAAAAGCCAACAATTGATAGATCAGAATGTATTTTTGCAATATTTTAGAGTATTTGATCTATCACACATTATCCCTCAATTTATTTGTTAATAAGAAGAAAGTAATACTGGTTAAACTGGAGTTGAATAATTATTTTAACATTTCAAATGAAATACATTTTTAAAGTTAAAAGAATTATAACTTAAATTAACATGCTAATAGACTTTTCTGTGACACGCCTGGAGAAAGTTGTTCTATTATTTTCTTCTTGTTTCTCATTTTATCTGTATAGTATACATACCTCCAGGAACAGCTTCCATTTTACCAGATGAACAATGTCGATTCCCAATCCAGTTAGACACGAAGTACGTATTGGTGAATAATTACGAGAACAACTATATTGTATTTTGAACAAAATACAATATAGTTATTATATTGTGTGTATATATATATTGTATTTTGAACAAAATACAACACACTATAGTAAAACGCACACTATAAAATGTAGACACGAATCACGACATCACTACACCCTGGGAGGTTTAGTACTGGCAGCTAGCAAGTGCCATCGTGCTGAAATCTACTGTGGCAGGAAGAGATAGCAATGGTTGCGCTAGGTGACTCGGTGGCCCCCACGCAGCACGCCATCGCCTTTGCGACGCAATTTCGATGAATGAACAGGAAGCAGTTGAAAGAGAAGGGTCGAGATATGTGCACAAAGCTTTCTTTGAAAGGTATTGAGAAGCTCGCAAGATTATAAATAAAACTAAATGTACAGTGAGCTCCGAAACAATGGAGGGGACTCAGGCACCCTGCACGCCTACTGCCGGGTTCATCTATTAATCCCAATGTTTTTTGTTTTGACATGTTTTAATTTGTTTATATTTCTTGTATCGGGAAACTGATGATGTTTGAAACTGTTACACTTACCCTTTTGTTTCAAATACTCTTGAAAAGAATATCCTTTCAAGTGTAGTTTTTCGATAAAATCTAATAGTTTAAAAACATAATATTTAAGATATATATTTTGTTTATATTATTTGTCATACCATTCGTAAGTATTCAGAATATTCATCATCAATTTCATTCAATACTTATTGAGTATGTAGCAGACATGGTGGCGTTGACGGACGTAAAAGCTTTTGTTTTCTGCTAGTATATAATGAAAATTTGAGTTCCTTTTCAAAAACCAAAAATTTGGAAGAATAAATTAGTAAAATAAACAATTATAACAAATGTATACTAATCATATTAATGTTTTGCACTTTTTTCGAAATTTCTATGAGCTCATTCTCCGATGAACGTAAAAATTGTGATATTATTTGTTGTTCTACAACTGTATTAGCACATAGTGTCAGGTAATTGTTACGGATGTTATTTAAAAAAATATAATAATTAATTTTTTAAACACTGAAAAACGTGATAGAAGGCGGTAGCCTTAATTTTTATCCTGTTAGAATATAAAATTGTAATGTAAATAGAATGAAAGCAATTTTAATACCAATTAGCACATTAACAATTTAAAGAAATTCAGTAATATTCACTAATTATCGATCAGATCTTTAAGAATAATATCGAGTTTCCAGATATAATTATAGACTCATTGAACAAAGTTAAGATTGGTGTCGTGGTTTGATACGCCAATGTATATTCCACCGAGCATCTGCTTTGAAATGTTTTTTATTGCTCTACAACTTTATTAGCAGATATTAGCAGCTAATTGTTATGAATATCAATAAAGGACATAATACTTGATAGTTTAAAACATGAAAGACGGCGGTAGTGCGTGGAACTTCTAACTTTTACCCTGTAAAATAAAAAAAATATATATAAAAAATAAACGAAAAATCGCAATTTTTTAATATAAATTTCTCGTAATCGAAGCAAACAAATGAAATGACAATTACTCACCATATAGATTACACCTACAAGAATAACATAGATTTTACCAAATGTCATTACCTGATCACTGAACAAAGTTATGCGTCATTGAATGCGGGCTTGCACAAAGCCTTCGAGATCAGACCCAAGAGAAGTAAATTTTGTCTAACTTTGAAACAATATACAAACGCAGTCAGTGAACATAGGTTTTCAAATTTACGACATTTAATGCAGAATTTTGTCCTCTTTTAAATGGTGTATAACACAAGTATGTATGTTGAAATTAATGTTTTGGACTTTTGGCCAGCTTTTCGGGCTTTTTTCCCAATGTGCGGCGGGCGCAGTGCAGAGACAGTACTCTAATGCTGCGGGGAGACACGGCGAATTTCCGACAGGAAAAGTCTTTATTTCCTGGCCCTGGTAACGAAAATGAGGATAAATTTTGTTCCGACACGTAGAAAATTACTTCGCTTAACACATGCTGTAGTCAGAATCTACGTTTAGTGACTCCTTGATACCGAAAAGTTGATTGACGGCAAAATACATCCTTGTCTCTGTATGTGAAAAACGCTGTTGGCTAAACCCTAATAAGGATTTTCACCAAAATTGATATTCCGCGATCGATCTGATCATTTTGGAAAATAAAAAAAACATCACTTTGCAATAGTATAATTTTTAATGAAGGAAATTTTTGTTAACTTTTGTTATCCGTTCTCAAAAACAGTTCATTAAAGAAGGTCATGCACAATGTTTATTCTCTCTCCCACTGCTTTCGCAGTGCAGAGAAAGTACTGTTAGATGCGGGGAGAAACGGCGAATTTCCGACAGGAAAAGTCTTAGTTCCTGGCCCTGGTACGAAAATATGGATAAATCTTGTTCTTACGTGTAGTTACTTCGTCTAACGCGTAGTGTAGTCAGAATCCACGCTTGAGTGTGTCTTTGATACCGAATAATCAATTGACGGCAAAATCTTTGTTCGTCTCTCTGTGTTGGAATAACGCTTTGGCTTAGCTGTAATCAGGATTTTCACCAAAATTGATATTCCGATATCGATCTGATCATTTTCGAAATTAAAATCCAAAATTCACATTGCAACAGTATAACATTGACAATAGAGATTTTATGGAGTTATTTAAGAACAGTTATATTTAATTAATTAGGAAATAGTAACTTAATTAGGTAATTAGTAACAGAGTTATTCATAAGGTGTTATTGAATTTTGTCTTGCACACGGTGTTGGGAACAGCGCGTCATGGCAGTTTGAAATTCTCAGAATAACTTCACATTGCTGGTTGGCGACATGGATGGGTTGCGAATAGAACGAGGGATAAGGTGTGTGTGTGTGTGTGTGTGTGTGTCTGTGTGTGTGTGTCTGTCTGTGTGTGTGTGTGTGTGTGTTTGTTTGTGTGGGAAGTGTCCTATGAACGGGTGTGCGGAAATGGACGTTGTGCGTGCAACGACGGCAAAAAAAATCGTCCCGGTTCTCAGTACGTAGCTGAATCGCATCCACATCACAATAGATTTTCAAAGTGGCCTCAGGGATACAATGCACGCATTCACACGTCGTGTCGTTTATTGCCTCACTCTTTCGCACGTTCCGGCTATGCACGTTTCTGGCACGGTATAGAAAGCGCACGAACACCTGCCTTCGCGCTGACTTAGGCTTATTATTTTGCAGAATTCTCCTGTTTGAAACCGTTGATGTTTTTCATATTGCGCTCGTTGATCCTTCTGGTTGTATTGCTACCTAAGCAATAGTTTTTGAAAAACATTTTCAATTGCTAGTTTTTTTGCAACTTTAAAATTTCTGGGCGACTGTCAAATCACCATGAGAGCCCACGATAAAAAGGGCTTATTACTCGGAAGTGAAATCGATTCAAACTCTACTCTTACTTAGAAGAGAGTCTGATCTCTCGATTAATACTAAACGTAGGGCATGATGAAAGCATAACGCACTGTTTCTAATCACGTGATTAGAGCTGCTGGAACGCACTGCATCTCCGGGGGAATAACCACGGCCTTCGAAATGCCTTTCTCTGCCCCGGCGCTCAGACAAGCCAAGTTATCTCGCAAGCTGATCGACAAGGAAAAAAACATTAAAATAAATGCCTAGTATGTGAACAACACTAGCGCCTAAACCATGAGTAGGTTTTTTTCCAAATTGAAGAAACCCCTGTCCATCTGGTCTCAGTCGAAGATCTGCGATTTTGAAACACTTTCATTAATTTTTGGGGGTACTCTACATGATGCGATGTTTCAGCAAGATTTTCGGAAACTATTACCGTTCAATTCTTTTAAAAAGCCCCAAACCCCATAGTTTGCACAATGTAACTGCAGTTGGGTGCTTCAACGTTAGAAACCTGAGTCTACGAACATGGGGACGTTGGGAATACCAAGACCTAAAGCAAAAACGGCAGAAAAAAATAATAAAAATCTCGCATTAATTCACACGTGAGAAGTGAAGGAAAGTAATGAAAACGGAGCAGCCCTGTGTACATCCCTTTGCTAGTTTAACTTCTGCAGTTAAACGGCTCCAGACGCATTTTCGCCAGCCTTCATCTGGCTTAACGAGGCTAATTAATAAGGCAATTTTGAAATTCATTTCAGAGTTTCTGCATAGTTCATAAGCTGCTGGCCCATCTTGACGCTAGGGGATGTTAAAGCGCCATTGCCCTCGTCTTTTGCGCGTCCCAAAAAAGTCTCAAACCGTTGATGTTTAGTGAGGAGATTTGCAAAGTTACGAATAAAATTATTATTACAGGCAAATTGAGGGAAAAAGAGAGGTGGTAAAAGATAAATAGAAGGAATAGGTGAAGAAGAATACAGAAAAGGGTGTAGCCGAATAAGGGGGTGAAAAGTGCCCCCAAACCAAATCGACAATCGCAATTCTCATATGAAATAGAATACAAAATGTCGTATATTCTCAAAAAGTCAGCGTCCTAGGGCCATCTGTTATAGAGATACAATGTTTTTAATGTTTTATTTTTTCTCAGCTTCTATTGCATAAATCAGGCCGAAAAAATTACAGGTATGGAGAAAAATAGGTAAATTTGAAGTGTTTTTTGTCTACTAATTTTGGCGCCAAATTCAGATATTGAAAATTGATTTTCGGTGAGATAACGTTGGAGTACTGTCTGTTTTGTTCCCTCAAATGTCTCATAACATTCTATAACATATATTGTTTTCTGATTTTTAAAGAATGTGGACAATACTGAAAAATAATTAAAACCAATTTTATTAGTTTAAAAAATTGAAATTCGCGCTAAAATGTGATTGGAGAAAAATCTCGCAATTGTTTTCTTCACATGCAATCTCGCAACGTTTCCTCTTACCAAGATCCCTGCGCGTTTCAGGATCATCAAATATAAATTTATGGTTGTTGTGGCGAAGGATCGTCACTATATGTACTAGAGCAGTTAACTCCGACACGTGAGACCGATCTCCTTGAAAGTTGGCACTAGATAGCGCTGCCGCACAAAATTGCGCTTCATTTTAGTTCAATTTCCATTTAAACTGAGCTCCACCTGAGCTTCATTGTTGCTGAACGTTGCCGTTTGACGCAGGGAGAGAACGAGAAGGTCAGGACAGCGACGCGCGTAAGAATGAGAGAATGCGAGACTGAGAGACAGACATAAAGAGACAGAGTGACACAGAGTAAGTGACAGAAGAGACAGACAGAGCCACAAGGAGTGACAGAGAAGGACTGAGAGACAGAAAGTTATAGAGATAGATACAGAGAGACGTTGAGAGACACAGAGAAAGAAACAGGAAGAGAGGGACAGATAGACTTAAGATAGACAGAGAGAGAGACACACACACACAGACAGAGACAAACAGAGACACAAAGAGGAACAGAGCGAGACAGAGAGACGGAAAGACACAGTGACAGAGAGGGGTAGAGACAGAAAGGCAGAGACAGAGGGACAGAGAGAGACGGAGGAAGATAGAGGAGAGATTCGGAGAGACAGAGAGAGACAGAGAGAGACAGAGGAGAGAGAGGGACAGAGAGAGACGGAGAGAGGAAGGGAGGGGAAGGAGAAAGACTGATTTGGAGGTCAGGACAACATCTGCCGTGTTCCGCTAGTACTCTTAAAAAAATGGACATCCGTTAAATTCTCTGAATTTTTTAAAATTGCAAAAGTTTAAATTCTTTCGGCAACTACCTCTAAATACAATATTGAAGTTAGAGTTTTTACTTTGTCGTCTACTATGTAGTTGAGAAAATGATGTAAATTTGCAGCGAAAAACAGATTTTTTGGCAAAAAGTCACGTTGTAGTTTTGACACCAAAAAATTGTATAAATCATGTTCATGTGACTAGTAAATTACTCGTACTTTCTCTCACACGTTTTGTATGGGACCTTGATACCGATAGTTTTAGTTACGGCAAAACGTCTATCAGACCGTTTGTCCGTCTCCCTGTGAACAAAGCTAGCGGCTAAACCGTAAGCAAGATTTTTATCAAGATCGATATTCTTCAATTGATATGGCTCATGTCCCGGTCCCTTAAATATAAAATTAAATTTTAATTTAGGGGGTGTACTACTTTGCATAAACTTGAACATTTTGATTTTTTCTCAAGAAAGGCTCGAAATTTTTGGAATACAATTTTTTATCGGGTAGTAGAAGGAACGCTTGTAAAAATGGCATAGAACCGAGTTTTGTTGAATTACACACATTTTCAAAAATTGCGAAAGGTAAATTTTTGGAGTTTTCTTACCACTACGAGATTGGTAGATCTTAACATGAGGCCATTTACAATATGTCGGAAATGTGAGGCTTTTTCGAGTAATTTTGAGTGATATGTAAACATTTTTAAGACAAGGATTTTTCAAAAACTTATCCACATTTTTTCTTTATTTTTTCTGATTTGACGCGCAGTACTGAATGTGGAGTGTGAAGAACGTTCATAAAAAATGAGGAGGTTCGACTTTGGATAAATCTCTGAATTTTCAAAAATTGCAAAACCCACAAATAATGCGAGAAAGTGTGTACTGTTATCAAACCACTAGTATTTGTTATGTACTTTGTGTCTATATCCGCTGGATCGGCAGGGTTGTTTAAAGAGCTGAAACAATTTATTCTGTAGTACGATCTCTCAATCCCATTCATTCGCCTTAAATGCTTAAAAAATAACTTACGATTTCCTCCGCCTGCAAAATCTTTGATTAGTGGAATGGAAATCGCTGTCTTGAAGATAATATTTTCATTTGAAGTTTTACTACTTGTATTTCCGATGATCAGTATACCCGATATAAGGAGTTCACTGTAATTGACTCACTTGGTGTTTTTATGACCAGTGGCTCTGGTTCGCTATAATCGAACATTCAATACATCTGAGTTCATTTTATCCCGAGCCGACTGTACTCTGAAGTAAATTCAAACAATTGAAGAAATGAAACAGCGGCAAAGAATGTTGGACTATGCCTAGAAGAGCGCCAACAGACAATGTGCAGAGTTAGACACGTTTGAAAATAAACACTTTTAGTGACGTGAATTTCCTTAAAATGTTTGAATTGATTTTCCACATTTTTACATTATTCTCCCCTATTTCATAAACCAGATGGAAAGAATTTGAAAACAAGTAAATATTTATGCAATGTTTCCGTATTATTAATAGTACAAATACCCTAAACATAAATATTATCATATTTGATTCCTACATGCCTAATAATCCTGGAAAATAAACAACAGCATTTTTAACCAAAGAGAAGTAAAATGCATTACAAGGAAAAAGTGTTAGTAGGATTCAAAGAGGCAAATTGAGATTATAACTCTGTGCCTTATATACAGTATAAGCAGAAAAAATTAATAATTCTTGAAAATAGTCTTCTACGATTCAGATGCAACATCTTGTCACAAAACAGAAATCTGGAAAAAAAGTACGACACAATAACAGAAAAAAAGGTTCTTTTCTTATTTACATGTATTCACCCATCATGCCAGACAGTGCCCACCACCACCACCACCACCACCGCCACCGCCACCGTGCTACAGCAGTGTTACCACAAGCAATGTCTTTGGTTATCCTCTCGCCAGCTGGTTTGGCAGAAGCAGATGGCGCTGCAGGGGCTGCGAAGAGAGCGGAGTTAGTGAGACGGAGGAGCTCGCCATGACGTGGCCGCAACCGCCCAAGTGCACTTCGATTTCTCTACAGTGACCGATGACATTATACTGCGATTTCTCTAACTTCGCCCCTCAACGCCACTCAAGGCTCATCTTCACGATGGAATATCACACGGCATTTCGCGTCTTTCTCGGTCTTGCCGGTAGAAGTCGCATGATCTCAAGCACTGATTGATGCGATCGCGATCACGAAAAATCTATCGAAACAACTGAGAAAGACGCGAAATATTGTGATATATTCCATCGCGAAGATGGGATTTGAGTGGCCTTGAGGGGCAAAGTTAGAAAAATCGCAGTATAGGTCATTGTTACACCTCCTGCCGTATAAAAAGAATCTTCTCAATTAATTCGCAAACGTCCTTCTCCGTGGGGCTTGTGGCCCCAGAAACGCGCTTACCACTGGTAAAAAGATTTATTTTATAAGGCAGTAAGTGTTACAACGATTTAATGTCATAGAACACTTTAAAAATATCGAAGTGTAGACGCTACGATGAATTGACTTAAAGCAGACTAGGTGACTAATGAGAATTTAGATATTAGTCAATTGCTTTCAAGTTTCCGACGAATAACCTTGCACTGAGAAATCTTCAAACATAAAGTTTGAGAAGACGAGTGCAGGAAAATACTCGTAACAAGAACTTTTAACTTTCCGGAACTAATTTGTAAATGAATGACACGTATATTTAATTTTTAAATTTATTGATTGAATAGCTAATTATACAAATTTTTTATTTGAAAATGTATTACACGTCATGAAATGAAAGAAGATTATTAATACGGAAGTATGATTTTAAAATGCTTTCCAATGTTAAGTGAAGCGTGACAAGCTCCGCGAGTAGCCACTTTGTTAGTAAGGCAAGGAGGTATCATGGCGTGGCCAACCAGGCAAACATTCATCAAACTGTACTCACGTCGATCTCATCGGGGAACAGCTCGCCAGAACCCTGTGAATGCAGAACACACCGTTAGTTTAACGTACATCATTCGCTCCATTTTTCTCTCCATTTTAAGTTTAGAAGAGGCTTGGCAACAACGCAGAGGCTTCTCAAGGAAAGTACAACGAATAGTGGATTTACTCTTTACAATAATTAATACTTGAAACATTCATGCTGAAAAAGAGGAATATTCCTAAAATATGAAAAACGCATTTATTTCCTTATACCTCAAATATAAAATGTTCGTAATGTAGGAGAACGCAATGAGCTATTGCTTATACATGTTAAAGATAGCGCTAAAAGTTCATAAAAACAGTGTATCTGTTATTTCTCTATGTTATTTTCCGTATCTTGGATGGTTTGCGAAAAAGAAGTGAAACAATCGTTGAAAAAAGTCGACATGTACGGCTCAATGGCAATAAACAAACATTATTGACATTTGGCCCGCATACGTCGAATTTATTTCCCATTTTCGTGCTTGTGCAAATACCATTGACATCTGTATCTGACACCTGAGTGTCAAATGTCGCCAATGCAATGTTCTGTTTAAACGCTGCGTACGTCCCTGATAAAAGTGCCAAGTCAGCGTTACAGGAGAGGCACTGCGCCGACATCAATTGATGCCCTGAGCTAGCTCAAGTGGTACTGAGTGCGTGAGAGGCTGGGATGCCAAGTCTGGGAATAAATGTCTCAAATTTCTAAGGGAAGTAGAAGGGTCAATGATGGCCAGTTTCCCATTTCCTGCCAATCAACATGAACGAGGTGCGTTCAAGTTCTAATGTCTCCGATTTTTTATTTTCTCGGTACTAAGAAGAGAGAAAGGTATGTAAAGCTGGGCGAAAAAACGGCGAATTATTGGCAGAAAAACTCTTATTAAAGAGCCCTAGTAATGAAAAAGTGGATATATCCAGTTGCTGAATTTAGAAAAAAGTCCTCTAACACGTGGTGTAGCCTGTGGTGCACTGACACCTAAAAATTGAATGACGGCAAAACGTCTGTTCGTCCGTCTGTGAACAACTTGCGGCTAAACCGTTCAGCCGATTTTCTCCAAAACTGATATTCACCGATCGATCTGGATGATGTCACGTCCCCTTGAATTTGAATCCGATATTTTAACCTTGGGGGTACTTTACATGAAGGCCCTGAGACATTTTCTAAGTTTAAAAAAATTGCTTCATTCGTTTTTGATTCAATTTTGTTGTTGGATGGTGTGAAGGACGTTTAAGAGAATGGTCTCATTCATGTTTGTTGAAAACCCTGATTTTTTCGAAAATTGCAACAGTCCAAAATTTTGTCCCGAGTCTTCCTACAACTAAAATATTAAAGAGAGATTTTTTCTCTTAATAAAATCTGTTCCTTAAAGATGAATTTTGAAGTAAGGTCATGCACAATTTTTCGAAAATTTGAGTACTTTTCCCGTGATTTTGAATGAATACATGGGCGAGAAAGAACGTACTATTTTAGCACCACAGTTTTCTCAGAAGTGGATGCAGATAGATACATGCGATTTATCTTAAAACACGCAGAAACCTTTTGTAATTGTGTAATGGAGTTGGCAGATCTGTACAGCTCAGAGAATTCTAGCGGCTGTGGTGAGAGTGAGTGGTCATTTTGATACTACAGATGACATTATTACAAGAACAGCGAGTAATCATTCGTGGTGTGATTTCCATTGAAATTCATCGCCACTTGAGTGAGATGTGTGGTCATAGTATCACAAATGTGAAAAATATACGTTGGGTGCGGAAATTCTAAGAAGGCCGAACGTTTTGTTACAACTTTCTTTTCAACAATTGTGACAATTGATGAGACATGGATTCCGTTTTTCGATCCTGGAACGAAGCGAATGTCAGCTCAATGGAAGCACTCACAACAAGATTTATCTACTTTTTCGTTACCAGCGTCCGGCAATAAAATTTGCTTCTGACACAACCGCTCAATTTTTCTGCGTATAATTACAACTCTTCCTTTTCTTACAAAGTAAGGGCCAGAAAGAAACAATATATTGTCATCATAACTTTGATAAGATGTGTTTCATTTAATAAATATGTTGATTAATTGTACAGTGACTCCGGGAGCGTCAACTACTGAGGAAATTCTTTCCGTTAGTGGAAATTTCGTTATGTTTTTTCGCGGGAGGGAGGTAATCTTTCCCCGCTGGATGGCGAGATCCGGCGCCGACCTACCGTTGACTAGCGGGATTTTCCTCAACCACCAACGGGGCACCACCCCAGCCGGGACAAGCCCTAAGCTCCCGACAGGACACCGTGCCGTGCATATGTGGTGCCCCGTTGCAAGTTTAAGGGGTGGGATAGAACAAGTAAAAGGAAGGCAAAATCGTGCGCGGTCGGATGCTTGTTTGCTATGTTGTACTGCGCCGGTATTCACAATCAACGTATTGAATTGGACGACAACTTGAATATCCGACCTTCTAACAAGGCCTGTCTATTCCTTCCGTCTCCGGCTTCGATCGTCGGCTTCGATCGTCGGCTTCGATCTCCGGCTTCGATCTCCGGCTTCGATCTCCGCCTTCGATCTCCGCCTTCGATCTCCGCCTTCGATCTCCGCCTTCGATCTCCGCCTTCGATCTCCGCCTTCGATCTCCGCCTTCGATCTCCGCCTTCGATCTCCGCCTTCGATCTCCGCCTTCGATCTCCGCCTTCGATCTCCGCCTTCGATCTCCGCCTTCGATCTCCGCCTTCGATCTCCGCCTTCGATCTCCGCCTTCGATCTCCGCCTTCGATCTCCGCCTTCGATCTCCGCCTTCGATCTCCGCCTTCGATCTCCGCCTTCGATCTCCGCCTTCGATCTCCGCCTTCGATCTCCGCCTTCGATCTCCGCCTTCGATCTCCGCCTTCGATCTCCGCCTTCGATCTCCGCCTTCGATCTCCGCCTTCGATCTCCGCCTTCGATCTCCGCCTTCGATCTCCGCCTTCGATCTCCGCCTTCGATCTCCGCCTTCGATCTCCGCCTTCGATCTCCGCCTTCGATCTCCGCCTTCGATCTCCGCCTTCGATCTCCGCCTTCGATCTCCGCCTTCGATCTCCGCCTTCGATCTCCGCCTTCGATCTCCGCCTTCGATCTCCGCCTTCGATCTCCGCCTTCGATCTCCGCCTTCGATCTCCGCCTTCGATCTCCGCCTTCGATCTCCGCCTTCGATCTCCGCCTTCGATCTCCGCCTTCGATCTCCGCCTTCGATCTCCGCCTTCGATCTCCGCCTTCGATCTCCGCCTTCGATCTCCGCCTTCGATCTCCGCCTTCGATCTCCGCCTTCGATCTCCGCCTTCGATCTCCGCCTTCGATCTCCGCCTTCGATCTCCGCCTTCGATCTCCGCCTTCGATCTCCGCCTTCGATCTCCGCCTTCGATCTCCGCCTTCGATCTCCGCCTTCGATCTCCGCCTTCGATCTCCGCCTTCGATCTCCGCCTTCGATCTCCGCCTTCGATCTCCGCCTTCGATCTCCGCCTTCGATCTCCGCCTTCGATCTCCGCCTTCGATCTCCGCCTTCGATCTCCGCCTTCGATCTCCGCCTTCGATCTCCGGCTTCGATCTCCGGCACGCGCCGTGTGGGATGAGCGCGCCGGCGTGACATTCAGTGGGCTGCGAGCGCCTCGTGCCGCGGCCGTGAGTCACGGGTGGCGCGGCGGGGGGGAGGGCTGGCGCTGGGCGCGGCGCGGGGGCGCGGCCGCACGCGCGGGTCGCAGGTCACGCAGCGCCACCAGGGCGCGCCCGGAGCAGCGCCTGCCAATGGGCGCTGCCACAAATTACCCAGGCACCACTCGCG
Organism: Acheta domesticus; assembly: GCA_031308135.1. Lineage (NCBI taxonomy): Eukaryota > Metazoa > Arthropoda > Insecta > Orthoptera > Gryllidae > Acheta > Acheta domesticus. The sequence goes on along the minus strand of JAHLJT010004567.1, from coordinate 7,722,014 downwards.
CACGAGAGAGAGCACTTGCAGTCGCGGGGCGATGAGCGGGAAGTGGTACTCCCCCGCACGCAGCGCGGAAAGTAGTCATGGTCATATCAAACTAGTACCGGGAGAGATGGCTAGTGCATCAACCTCATGTCACTGCAGTCCCTCTGACCGGAGGTCCTAGGTTCCAGTCCCGACGGTATGACTTGTCAGCTAGGTGGTATTCAGTCGCTGTCTGGAGGAGAATTCTAGCGGCCGGCCGCTCTGGTCGGTAGTTTTCCGTGGTTTCTCCAATCTACACCAGGCGAATGCCGGAGCAGTACCCTAAAAAATGGGCACGGACCGCGCGCGATCTTTCCTTCCTTGTCCTATCCTATCCTCTTACACACACACACTAACATGCGCTGCACTACCACACATGCCGGGAGCTTACAGCTTGTCCCGGCTGGGACGGTGCCCTGCTGCTGGGAGATACCTGGTTGTGGGAAAACCCCGCTAGTTGACGGTAGCTCGGCGCGAGATCTCGCCATCCAGCGGGGAAAAGATCATCGGCACCTCCCGAGAAAGACTCACTACACTTACGGGACTAATGACCTAAGCCGTTGACGTGCCCGGAAACACGAATCAATAAATCAATATAAAACTAGTGAAACAAGTGCACACGCTCTCTCGTCTTATTTCTAAATTTGAAATTTTCGAAAGTTTAGAGAATTCAAGAAAAATTAGACACACTCCCATCTTTTAAGCATCTCTACTATCCATCGGAAAAAAGTTAGTGCGCTTTTTGAGAAAAAAAGTTACTTTTTTTTAAAAATTCTGAGATCTATAACTAACGTCCTGTGATTCATTTTAAATAATCAGCTTGGTAATTCACTTCACAAACATTGTCACAAACGTCTATCATAACATCATGAAAACCCAGCATTCAGCAAACTGAGACTAAAAAATCCAACCCATAGAACCTGAATACAAAATTAATACTCTTTCCACATATTACAAATCAAATTCTCACACATTGAAACTGATTACAGAAGCCATAATGAGACATGTTCCCAATGTACAGTGTTTAATTTTTGAAAGTAATAAGAAAATATTAAATATTATTTAAGTAAAGTTTAAGTCTGTATTTACCTTCAAAAAATGTATTGAAACTAAACACAAGGTGCAACGGAATGCAAGGATTTAAGAAGCGCTGACCTGATGTAAAGTATTGTACTTACGCATTAAAGAAGTTATTAAAAATATACAACAAAGATTAATTAATGAATCTTTAATTCATTTAATCGGGAATTTATAAGTCTTGTTTTATCTTAGTTTTGACCGAATAAAAATAATACGTACCTTCCAGTAAAATTACTAGCTCGTGTTATGGAATTGTCGACTTTTCCCCCAAATGTTTCGTATTTATTTTTTACAAGTTTAAGCAGCTTATATTCATTATCATAAAACATTACTCCAGTCGTACTTTCAAAACTCATTGTCATGGTAAATAATTAATTTCAATGCTACTACTCCTTCTATAATATACAGAAAAATCTATAGCTTTATCACAGCAGACCATCCCAACTACAAACACTGCGGACATCACGCTGTCTCATCAGAACAAACGTTAGTTGAGGAAATATTTGGTCTCTCCGGCCAGAAGTAAAAGTGACCGATAGAATTGCGGCCGATATTTTACTCGTACCTTTCAAATCTGGCCGTGTGTTGTGGAACATCAACATGCATGAAACGAAACGAAAAGAATACACCGCTCCTGCAATCTGAATAGCAAGAGCTTTTTTTTTTTCGTTTCGATGAATCCACAGCAGCATGATTTCGCTTTTTTCAAAGACGGCGCGAAGGGTATTTAATGTGGAGTGCTTCTAAAATCGTCGCGTGGGCGGCCGGCACTCGACGCGGGCGCCAGGCGGCAGTTGACGGAGACGGCGCGAAACTCTGACAGCGTGTGATGGATCACGTTCACGGCTCACTCTACGCGATTGCTGGCCATCAGAACAGCCCCCCCCCCTCGCCCCCACCCCCAACCCGACCTGCCTGCCCAGCAGCGCAATGAACGGCGCACCTTTCCCTGCTCAGGCTCAATCAATTGGAACAAGGCACGACGCCTGTATTTTACTTTTGATATTCCGGACAGAACGCGCATTGTAATTCACAAACAAATGCGATATTATTCATATTAAGAAATGGGTTTACTCTGAAAAAAAAAAAGGTGAATTGAATTCGCGTTGTGCTTCAGGCATCGAGAAAAAGAAATTATTTTCTGATGTTTAAATTCCTTGTTTTCTCTGAAGTATAGCACTCAAGGATACAAGGTAGTTTCGACATTCATTCACAGAAGTCTCTGAAGTGCATATTCAAGTACAAAATAATTTAAAAAATCACTGTGGACAATGAAAACTTCTAGCTTCAAATTTTTATTTTTGTCTCGTGAAAACAGTAAGAGACGACAAACAACAGGTGAAGACAGCAAAAGAAACAGAAGACGAACTCGGGAAGTTTCATTATTATCAGATGAGATTGGGGCGAACATGATCTACCAGGACCATCGGTGCACGTTTGTTCATCATTATCGTTGTCCGATATATTTGCAGCAGTCACAAATTGGACGATTCACACTTTTTTGAAAAACCTTCACTTAACTCATCTCGAGAAGGAATTTTGAAACATGTTTATCCCATAAACACCGCATTTTTAATTTTCTTGACAGTAAGCAATTTTAATTTCTCAAGAACATTGGTTGTAACAGCATAAATGTAAACGTCTGTAACAATAGGTTTTTGAATTACGATAATGGAAATAAAAATTGTATTGCTATTATTGTAAGGGTTGTATTGTAAGGGTATAATTGTAATTATTGTAAGGTCATAATTTCACAGAACGTATGTTTTTCTCGGATATCTCTGTTAAAAAAGCGACTCGGTATATCTGAGAAAGAAGGTTGCTCCTCTATTTCAGGCCGACAGTTTTTCGCCAGAAAAACTCTTAACGAAAAAGTGAATAAATATTTTTTCTGTATGTAGAAAATTACTTCTTCTATCACGTTGTGTAGTCAGAAATTACATTTTAAATATCCTTAATCCCTAAAAATTTGTTGACGGAAAAACGCCCGTCCGTCTGTTCGTATGAACTCAATGCTAACGTGTAAACTATTCTTACGATTTTCTTCAGTCGATCTAAATGAACTCGAGGCGCAGCGAGTTTGAAATTGATATTTGAATTTTTAAGGGTACTTAACAGGAAGCCGCAATACTTCCAAAAATTTCTCAAATGTCACCCTAATTATTTTATGAAACTTAAAAAGAGAAAAGAACGCTTTAAAAATAGTAGGTATTATTTTCTTCAAAATACCTAGATTTTTAAAAATTCCATAGGTTCAAAATATTTTCGGTGTTTTCCTATCACACCAATATCAAAGAGAGAGATTTTTCTTAATAAAACCTGTAGTTAAAAGTCAGATCTTGAAATAAAGTCATGTACAATTTTTCGAAAAAGTTCGCACAATTTATACACATTTTTCTCTCAAAAAATGGCAACGACTTTTTAAATATTTTCCCATGGATAGACTAAAGGAAGCTTAGAAAAAAACGGCAAGTCTATTTTCGTTGGACACTCTTAAATGTTCAAAAATTGGGTAAGTTAGAAATAATGCGCGACAGTGTGTGTTGTAGTATTACTAGTTTAATTTATACCTGCGCAAATAAAACCTCGGCTGTTGCTGGGCTGCCTGCTTTCACTTCTCACTATATTTTAAGGTGGCGTTAGGTGTCGCTGACGATTGATGCTCTTCGATTGCATCGCATCTGATTCGCAAGCAACATATCCCGCAGTGGCAATTAGCAGGTCACAGAAATTGTGCTCCCGTCGAACATCAATGCACGAGGAGTTGACTATCAATCAGGGGCAAATGTCCCGGGTAACCTCGTTGTATGGAATTTGCTACCACAAGTTCATAGCCAAAAGTTATCATCAGCGATTCTGTTCGTGCTCTAGAATGAACGTAATATTTGTAACGTTTGTAATATTTATTGTGGATATCAGTACTTCTTTATTTAAGGTTACGAGTAGGGGGTGGATTTTAATGAAATGTCATTTTTTTTCTTTTCAGTCTCGAAAAATACCGTTTAGTATGGAAATTCATTTAATTTTATGACAAAAGGATCCAGTTTTTGCATTTTTCGTCGTTTTCGAAGAATAAGTCATTTTTTACCTTTTCCGTCATTTCAATGCATTTTTGCTGATTTCAGCGACTGTAATATCATTTTAATGGTATTTGTTTCATATGATATTAACGAGATGCAACAAATGTTCTCCTCAGAAATCAGGTTTCTGTGACGCCTGTCAATGCCGTTTGCGGTTCGACCGATTTTTGGGATAACTACAGAGATTTTCTGGTAAAAAAATACCCAGTCCAAACCAAACTTCGCAAGCTGAGTTTACTTGAACGAATAGAAGAAGCTTTGATTACATCAATAACGTATCCAACAGCTTGAGATGTTCATCCGAGCTGGTTTAGATCACATCTTTTTCGTAATTTTTCTTTGCTTTTAGGGCGTTTTAAAAACATTTTAAGAGCATTATATTGATCATTTTGGGCGATGTTTTAGGTCATCAAAATCCACCCCTACTCATTATATATAACGTATTTCAATTAGAAATAGATATTTATTGTACGAATGGTAAAAGTGACATTTTATTTTCGAGAAGGAAAGGTTGCGACACGTATCTCAATCCGAGTAGCGTAATAAACTAACTTTTACCATTTGTGTCACACTCTAGTTTTTAGACAGCCTAATGATTTTTATTTTATTTTAATTCAAGTGTACAAACCAATTAATAATACAATAAGGTGAATGGTAGCTGATGCGGTCAGACGAAACTTTTTGTTTTCTTTGTTGCTTTCTCAGATTTATTTGAACACGTATGCATCGTCATTGTTTCACTTTTAGTACCAAAAGCTCAAAATTGAACTTTTCACACGCTATGCATGCTCTGAAAGAACGACTTTTAGTAAAGGCTGTCTAAGAAAATTCCTTTTGACCCATTGCGTTGCTGATTATCTTCGTTTATTCACTGAACTTGTTGCTTCTTTAAAACTAAAAATGTCGTTCATAGTCGTGCTCCCACTCGTACTTAGGCAAGTGCTGCTTCTTTCAATGTAGAAGCGCCCAAGAAGCGCAGCTGGGGCGAAGAGCTTTGATTGGCTGAAGCGCCAGCTGCGGAGCCGCATCCATAATCCACGCCGGTGCATCGAGTGCGACACTCGGCTGCCCCGAGCGCCATCGTCGGTGGTCGTCGACCTTTCGCTCTGCCCCCCCCCTCCCTTCCGACGATTCGGAGGCCACGCGGCGAGGCGAGGCCCTCGCGGCTAAGCAGGGGGTAATGAAACGACTAATGACAGAGCGCGCCCGGCGAGAGACTCCGACGCACGAACAAGCGACGAACCTTTCTTTGCCCGGCTCGGGAAACGCGATGTGACAATTTACAAATGACGAAGATTAAAAAGATATTTGGTGGAACGCCGGGAGAAAAACTTATCAAAGAGAGTTTGCTGATGCGCAGACACTAGCGAAATCACATTCTAGGTACAGCTTGAACTGCTAAAAAACTGAGCCTTGTAAATAAATAGAAAACAGAAATTATTATAATAAAAAACAAATATAGAATAAATATATACAAATAGAAAATATGTGAAATAAAACTTGATGATAATAGTTAAAATTCCTCTTAACTAGCATTATCAAATTTTTGAACTCATAAGGTCTCCGACCAGTCCTGAAAATGGATTTGTAGGGACTGAACGAACGTTCAACATCTGTAGAAGTAATTGGATACCCTAATCTGCACCACACAATACGAGAGATTTACGAAATAAAAAATACGCACTTCGTGGTTTTTATGTTATAAACGCGGAGCGCACGAATGAGGATGCTTTCTGAACATCTTTCAAACTAAAAAACTTTGTAACGAGAGAGTGAAAAGTATTGAATGCAGATATCTTGCCCGTGTAAAAGTGTCCTTTTTAGATGTGACACCCGTGCACTGCTAATGAAACAGACTGGATAAGTAGGACCAATGTAATCTGCCTTCATATTCGTGTTTCAAATATTGGTCAGTAGTTGATTATTTGGATGTGGTCACAATCGTAACATCTGAAATAATCAGCATGTACAAGAGAAAAAGTAAATTAGTGTTCACAAAATATAATTTTTTTTCAAATTACTATATTTTAGATCATAATAAAAGATTGATTTATTACGACCTATTGTATGTAAAAGACAAAAATGTTACAGATTTTTAAAATTTATTTTTGTTGTTTTCAGTGTTTGAAATATTTTTGCTTATTTTTTGTTTAGAGTTGTATCACAGTAAACATAATTTCGGCTTTTAATTTTTTAATTTTCGATTATGTTGCTACAAAACTGTTTTTCGAACCTTAGTGTTGATGCAATTATTTTGAAGTTTATCCTTAATAATTCAAGGGTCTAAACAAAATGAGCTATGCTCTACCTCAGAAGTAAATTAAGAACTTTTATCATACAAAACGTCAGTGCTGACAAAAAAACACGCATTAATAAGACATTTCGTTAAATTGGCTCCATAAATTCGGCATTTGCTGACAAGCGAGCGACTGTTCGCCCAATCCGGAGCAGCTGATGTGACTCTGCGAGTGTTCACACTTCCATTGATGTGTCCAAAAGACCGACACGCTGTGGGTAGGACGAGATTCCGAATGTTCGTGGCTCGGCAAACAGCAAGCGACCCATCCACACTACTCTTGGTTCGGCGAGCAGGTACTCGCTATTCGCCGAATCCCAAAAGTCTGAGTCGCCTGTGGACCGCAAGCTGGGACATTGGACCGCAGCCCCTGGGAGGCAGCGTGGAGGGAAGGAAGTTCTCTAATTACCCACAACGGCCTTGCCTTTATTTGGAGCGCCTGCGTGGCGTCACACAGGTGCAGGGGGGGGACGGCAACAGAGCGTAATCCTCACTCATCCAACTCATCGCAACGAATTTCAAATAGACACCTTAACATCATTTAGATATTAATTTATTTTTTATTTGTACCTTCACGGGTTAAACGGCGATGGACAGCAGGGTAACACATTTATATCTATATTCACTTTACTTCGATTATTTAGACATTGTGATTATGAATTTGTATTTCAAACTGAAGTGACATGTATTAGGATGAAGGAAATTCGGAAAGCTCTGCAAATGAAAAGCAGTATTCTTGATAGAGTATTGCTGAAATTTTGCTAAAATGTAGTCGTAATAACTATAGTTCTAACATAACGTCTGGTGACTATAGATGAGTAAGTTCTGCCACTTCTTTTCTCCCGCACCGCACAAAGAAACAAGATCCAGCGAGTTGCCTCCGCACAGTGAGTTGTAGTGATAGCTGGCGCTTCTGTTTGCGTTGGGTTTCCGTCTGGGTGGTCCGCTGCCTGACGCACCGCGTGCACGTGGGCGCGTGTCACTCTCGGCAGCGCGTGGTGGGCGAGGGGCGTCGCTACCTCTACCGTAACTACTGCAACTGGAGAAGTGACATACACACTGTATTTTAGTATTTTCGATCACGCATGAGAATCGTCTGGTCTTCACATTAAATTTCGCCTGAATTCCAGTTTGTTTTAAATCACGAAAATCCTCCGTGAAATTATATTTTTTTTTGGTTTTCGGGAGTAACGTTGTCAGACCCAAAGACTTGAAACATGTTTCTGCATGTATGTCGGATGCGCTGAATCCGAATGTGAAGCCAGAATTGCGCCATCGCCCTCTGGTTTTTCGCGATTAAAAAGAAACAACAAAAACTAGAAGGGGTGGCGCAATTCTGGCTTGGATTCGGATTCAGCGCTTCAACATTCACAGAGAAATATTTTTAAGGTTTGAGTCTGAAAACTTTTGGCTTCTGTAGAGTATAATGCTACAAGACACCAATATCTAGTATTCGCATGTGTACTTCGCGATTAAAAAAACTGGAGGATGGTAGCGCAGTGTCGATATACATAGAGAAACATACGTCAAGTCATTAGGTCTGACAACAAGCCCCCAAAACAAAAACAAAAAAATACAATGTTACGATGTTTTTTTCGCGATAAAAAAATTGGAGGGTGGCGCAATTCTGGGTTCAGATTCAAATCCAGCGCGTCGACATACATAGAGAAAATGTGCCAAATCTTTGGATCTGACAACTTTTTTTTATTTTGTGTGCCTTTGTGTCATTTTTAAGATACCGTAAAAAGGTTTGCTCAATAAATAATTTGTTTATCAAATCTCTACCTGTTAATAAAGATCAATAAATACTGTATTGGAAGTAATACCTAAGTGATTAATCAGATTTAAATACTGAAATCGCCGGGTCAACTGAAATAATTTACAGAGAAAATTTTATTTAGGAACGGTTTAATTTTGACCAACTGTGAATGAAATCTACCACAAATGTCAAACATAAAAAGAAATATAAAACACTATTAATTTAAGCCTTTTGTGTCGATGAGTTCATTAACTTGACTGCAAAGTCAATTCAGTGAGTTTAAAGAAGGCTTTCTGTCGGTAGGTACTCCTTGGGAGTTGGCAGATTGCAAAAGCAGAAGTACCAACGCAAGAAAGTGCACGTGAAGGCGCGCTCCGAAGCGACGCTGCTTTGTCCGAGAGTCGAAATGCAGCCGCGAGCGCCATCTGGGCGGGGGGGGGGGGGGCTGCGCCGCGCGAATGTCGCCCTGTCGCACACCCACGGCGCACCTTAATGAGGCGATTGTTTTATGGCCCGCGGTGACTCGAAAAAGCTGAAGATCGTTAGGCGTCCGCCGCCCGCCCGCGCGTGGGGCAGGGCCGGTGCAGGCGCGGCGGAGCGCGGAGGGTGGGCGAACGGGACGGGATGGGGCGGGGACGGATGGGGCGGGGCTGGACGGGGCGAGATGGAGCGCGGCGGAACAGGATGGGGCGGGGCGGGGCGGGGCGAGGAGAGGCAGACAGGGATGTGGCGGGACAGAAAGGGGTGTGGCGGGACGGAAAGCGGTGAGGCCGGAAAGCGGTGTGGTGGAGCGGGGCGGGGAGGAAAGGGGAGTGGCGGGGAGGAATGGGGTATGGCGGAGCAGAAAGGGGTGGAGTGGGGAAGAACGGGGTGGGGGGAGGAAAAGGGTGGGGTATGGTGGGGCGGAAAGGGATGGGGTGTAGCGGGGTGGGAAAGGGTGGGTTGGGGCGGGGTGGGAAAGGGTGGGTTGGGGCGGGGTGGGAAAGGGTGGGTTGGGGCGGGGTGGGAAAGGGTGGGTTGGGGCGGAGCGGAAAGGGTGGGGAGGGGCGGCGGGATGAAACGGGGCAGAACGGAACGGAATGGGACGGGACCGGGCGGGAAGGGACGGATGGGGCGGGGCGGGGCGAGGGCGGGCGGGGCGGGGCGGGGCGGTGAGGGGCGGGGGTAAGCGGGACGGAGCGGGGCTGGGCGGTGCGGGCCGGAGCGGTGCGGAGCGGGGCGGAGTGGGTCGGAGTGGGTCCAGACAGGAGGCGGGGAGGGGAAGGACGGGTCATGTCAGGACGGGGAATGGCGGGGCGGGGCAAACGCGCGTTTTTCCGGTCGGTGGCGTGGGTTATGTCACGAGGCAGCGACGCCGTCCGCGGTGACAGAGGCCGAGGCACCGCTCGCGTGCGCGTGGGCGCGGGGGCGGCTGCGGGCCGGGCAAACGGCCGACGGACGCTGCGCGCTGACGAACAAAATTACGGAAATGAGAAACGGTGAGCGAAGTGAGAGGAACGACTTTTGCATTCCACGTTCCTTTTCTGTGTGAAGGGAAGAGGAATTTCTTAAAATGTGATTTGATTGCAAACACTAATTAAAAATATATTAATGTTTTGGAAGAAATATACTCGAAGGTACGATGTTCTTTGTTGAATGAAATCTGCACTAACCTCAGCTACCGGATTGCAATCGTAATGGGGTGATGGTGAAAACTATAATAATTAGAAAGAATAGGACGGAGAAAATACTGCGAGGAAAACTATAAAATGACTTCGCACGAATATTTATTTCAAGAATTTAAATGATGCAGTAACGCAAAATACGTCATTATGAAAAGAACAGATTTCTTCAAAATTACACGAACGAAGTTTTTAAAAATATATCTCACTTCCAAAACTTCATTTATAGCAGACTCTAATTGTAATGTCAGGACAATGAGTTTATTTCTTGCTCATGTGAACAGAATTTTTATTATTATCGTATATTTATATCAACAAAAGAGCTCAGTGTGCTTCTAGTGACAGCAAAGCTACCGAAGGTTTCAAAGGCACCTGGGGGGTGGCCTCTAACTCTTTACAACCCAGCGCAGAGCACAATAGAATGGTAAACAAACATGTAAAGAATTGTGCGTAGTGAATACTTGTCCTACTTCACTTTAAAGCATGCTGTCTAGCACTCCACTAGGGAAAAAAAACTGGTCATTTACATGATGTGGGATATTACAAAAATAGTGATTGTGATAAGAATAAATTACAAAGTGCAAAAATATAAGTGGTAAAAGAAATTCTATTTAATATTTACAAGTGAATATCGTAGATTGTGTCTACGTTGTAGGTAGGAGCAGAGCTATTCCAGCCCGCTTCTAGCCGCTCTATAAGGGAGTGATTTCCACAGGATGTTGCCATCCTTCGGAGAGAAGACCCGGGTGGGACCCACTTCCTGTCGAAAGTAAGACCAATCTTCTCTTTGTTTTATTGAAAGAAGTTGAGATCTCGCACGCTGAGCGACTTGCACTGTGAAACGATTTCAGTAGCTAGACTGTTCTAAATTTGGGGAGGTAGCTTGGGAGAGACAATAGTCGATACAAAAGCCGTCACCAAAGCGAGTTTCGGACGCGACAACCGAGCGCGGTCCCACAGCAAGTGTGGGCTGCTTCCTCCAGAGCAGTGGAGCTCCGTCACGCCCACCGGAGCATCTGACCGAGGGAGGTGGCTCAGGGCATGTCAAGCAGACTGAGAGATCCTAGGTTCGAGTCCCGACGGCTGCTCTGATTCGTAAATTTTCCTGGTTTCTCAGATCAACACCAGGCGAATGCCGGAACAGTACCCTAACAAACGGGCCACGGACCATGCGCGATCTTTCCTTCTTCTTCCTCGCCCTATCCCCTCCTCTTACACTTACACTAATATGCACTGCACTACCACACACGCCGGGAGACCGGTCGGAAGCTTGCAGCTTGTTTCGGCTGGGGCGGTGCCTCGCTGGTGGGAGATACCTGGTTGAGGGGAAATCCCCTCTAGTCGACGGTAGGTCGGCGCCGGATCTCGCCACGCAGCGGGGAAAAGATCATCGCCACCTCCCGATAAAAACACACACTACCCTTACGGGACTAATGACCTTAGTAGTTGACGCGCCCAGAAACACGAATCAATCAATCAACCGACGGCAGGACGGCGCGAAATCTCGCCATTCAGCGGGGGAATCTAATTGCACAGCGACCTCCTCGGGCAGCGGAAGTTCACCGTCACCTCCGGCGGTAGAACATGCACTTCATTGACGGGACTAATGATGGCAGTAGTTGGCGCGCTCTGAATCACCTATCAATCAATCATCCGGAGCATCTGGGCGTCGAACGGACCATCGCTCGTTAGTATCATTATTAACTGTCGCGAAGGGAGATAGTGTTTTGTTTTGTTGGCAGATCGGACCTTTCAGCAGAAACCTGCATTGCGGCACCTTGTGGCGTTGGCTCCCGTCACTCCACCCTATTGCACAGATTTGCTATGAGGATTTGTCTGCCGTTGTTTCGAGACAGTGCTTCTTCCCCGAAATCAGTTGTCGAGAGGCTCTTAATGATCTTATTATTTTTTAATTTACTTATTTTTGTTATTTAAAGTCGCATCAACTACTACAAGGTCATTAGCCACCACTATTGAATTTAACGTTATGGTATGAGCATGAAACGATATGATGATAGGGGGTAAAAGGACGAACACACATAAACATGAAGCCAGAGACGGGACTCCAACCCGCGACCCCTCAGTCAGAGATCAGTACGGCACTACTGACTTAGCAATTTCGGCCACGGGGCCTAAATCTTTATTATCTTGTGAATCATTTGGGAGCAGAGTTTCCAGTAATACTTTAGCGGTGTTGACCAAGGTTCCGTGCCCATCTTCCGTGCGGATGGAGGAGAAAACCTGTGGGATGTTGCGCTTGGTAGAGGCGATCTTATAACGAAGGGCCATCGGTCGCGTGTGGTAATGTCCTTCCCATACATTTCTTTTCCTGGCGACGATTTCTTGTGCCAGAGCATTACATGATGCGGAAACGCAAGTACTTTTTCCTCTTCTTTGGAACATCCCGCTGCCGTCTCCTTTGATACTGCTTTCTTGCTCTTCTGCTTGGCTCGGACCAATTTTACTTTGTTCGCGACCACCAACGAACGGTCTTGGGCCTTGTGACAAGTCCATGCGGAATACTCACTGGCGAGACCTGGAATAAGACATGTGTGTCCTCCACTTTTTCTTGGATACTGGCTTGGGCTTAGTCTCCTTTGACGCTCCAGTGACTCAACGAAGATTACCTAACAGGCGTTTCACATCGTGAACCTGACTTCGTACATTCTGGGTCTGGAGTGACTCTGTCCTTTAGGGGCTCCAGTTCATACTCCAGAAAGATTGCATGGTGGTGGCGTCTTACGTGCATCCGCTACAGCTCACTTGGCTACCCGCGGACGGGAGCGTCATTTGTAAGTGTTGGATCTATGTTTGAGCTCAGCTCCCTGCAGCCCAGGAGTCGTTCCAACAATGGTACAGCACCCGTTTCATTTATTACTTGTAGCCCATTTCTGAGAGCGGCTTCTTTCACTATATCCCCTCTCTCATTAGTATACTGACAAAACCACTCTCCCGAGTGTGAGTTCAAGTCAACTCCTAGACGGAAGAGCCTTTGTAGCATTTGTTCTTTCTACTTTTGTGAGCTGTTCTGCGAAATCGCCGTGTGGAGACCAGTATGCTGTACGACAGCATCGCGGGCGTGCACTTGGCATAGGACAACGCCTGCCTCTAATAAAGTCTGCGTCTGATCCGCTTGAGATTATCCCCCACAAGCGGGTTATTCGCGACCATTACAGCAAGGACTCGCGAGTCTGGCGTGGCACTATCCTCGATTTTATCTTTTAGCAATTCATGAAAACTATTGTTAATCGTGTACGGTTCATGCATTAGCACCAAATCTGGTGCATTGGATGAATATGGTTCTTGCTCTTTACTCGCCATACCCGCATGGGACCGCCTTGTATTTATTTGTACGAGTTAAAGAGACCTAATTAGTTTAAAACGATCTTAAGTAACCTCGACCTCAACTGCCTTGGTATACTGAGGGCATTTTCTCTCAGATGAACAATATTTGGTTATTGATCTCTGTCCAAAAAGTAATTTGCGTACCTGGCCGCTCTATCCACGCAGGAGACAGATTCGTGAACCCAGGACGTTTTGGCTCATTTGTTTTCTAGGAATATTTTTTTGGTTATCTGACGCACTTGCAAAAACGTGTGGGAGCGTTGTAATTTTATTCTTTATAAGAGGTTCAATTAGCAAAGCTCTGCCCTCTTTTCCTACAAACTACCAGATCGTCGGCGAGATCTGGAACAGCAAATTTCTGTGTGAGCGGTTCGCCCGTCCTTGCACATCTTCAACAAGACCTTTATCTCCCACTTTTGGGCATTTCCAACACTGACCTGTGTCTCCCGAAGGAGTTCCTTGTGCGTTTTTGCCGAGGGATGCGGCGCATCTGAAGTTGGGCCACTTGGTGGGATTGAGGGAGTTTGAGCGCGCCAGCGCGCTGGCGGCCCTGGGGAAGTGAGGAGCTTCGGCCGCTGCGCCAGGCGACGCCGCGTGAGAGGTACGGAGCTGTAAACACAGGAGGGTGGAGGGGCGGGGCTGGGAGGACGGCGATGCGGGGCGGGGGGCCGGGAAAGGTGAAGGGCCGGCGTGGCAAGTCAGGGGGAGGATGGGGGCAAGGCGAGAGAAAGGGCGGGGATCAGGGCGGGAGGAATGGCGGGGGGCAGGGTGGAGGTCAGGGCGGGGGGCAGGGCGGGGCGGGGGCAGGGCGGGGCCAGGGTGGTGGGCAGGGCGGGGGGCAGGGCGGGGGCAGGGCGGGGGGGCAGGGCGGGGGCGGGGGCGGGGCGGGGGCAGGGAGGGGGGCGGGGCGGGGGCAGGGCGGGGGGCGGGGCGGGGGGCGGGGCAGGGCGGGGTGCAGGATGGGGTGGTGGGGCGGACAGTGGAACGAGAGGTGGTGGCCGGGCGGAGCGGAGGGGAGGGGTGAGGCGCCGGCTCGCGTGCGTGCCACACGCGCGCCGCCGCAGGGGTGGCCATCGCATTAATCACGGCCCGCTGTCGCCCGCGGTGCCCGGCGCCGCAGCCCCCTCTGCCCGGCGCAGCGCCGCCGCGGACGCGCTGGAGGCTTCCGAGCTCCGCCTGAGATGGCTCCATTGACCATAGCTCTGCAGCGTCGCTCGCCGGAGGAGAGTTCTAGTCACTCGCATTACAAATAACCCGAAGAAGATTCGATTATAGTGAACCTGAGCCTCGGCTATAGTGAACGTGGGAAATGCAATGTCCTAGAAATTCATTTCCTATTTCGACATTTCCTACAACACTACAGTTACCTCGGTTTATAGTGTACTTCTGGGGACTAACATTTTGGGTTAACTATATCCGAGGTTCACTATAATCGATGCTGTCAAATTTAAATAGAATTTCTCCACAGTTATTGATTTTATTAATATAGAGATCCAGGAAAATACATTACCAGTACTAACTGAAAATTTCCAAACGTTAATTGTCCTTAAAAAGTCAGTTATTTTCAATGATTTGCTTCGTACATTTTTCATTAGTAATTTCTCTAGATTCTTCACCAGAGTTTGTGCTCTCTCCATTCTTGATTCTGCATTGTCCTCTGTCTCTAAGTATCGTAATGCAGTCTTGACACTCTTTAATTTTTGTTCCACTGTTGGAACTGTCCCTTTCACTCTCCTTACAACATACGAAATCCTTTTGGTAGCGGGTTGGCGCAAGCGGCTAATGAAACCAATTGCTTTTCCGCGCGCAGGGCAAGTGTCGCCAGGCTTTGAGCCTGCGGCAGTCGCCTACGTACGACTCAACGCGCTTCCACTCGCGAATTCTCGAGCAACACTAAGACTGAAATAGAAGCGAGCAATCGCGCGTCGCCGCTGCCAGTTGTAGGACATAGACGTTGTTTCCTCAGTGGAACTGAGTGGCATAAGGTCATCAGTGAAGGTCCCAATTCCAGATTCGCTACCTTCACCTCTGGGGGGACTTCTTCGATTATGCTCTTTGACCGACGAGATTTTTTTCAAGCTGCCTAGTGTAGGAATTTGCGGCACCGAGGCGATATATTTTTTTTTCCCAGGAGAGCAGTTAATTTCCAGGACATTCTATTTCCTACGTTCACTATAGCCGAGGTAGAGGTTCAGTGTAACAGAACTCATTATCACTATATCCGAACATCTTATGCTTATTTGTACATGCAAGTGAGACAGGTACCAATGACTTAAGTTCACTATAACCGAAGTCGACTATAGTTTGAATTCAAGCGCTTTCAGGAGGTAAATTCGAGCGGCTGGCAGCTCTGATATTTTTTAAATCAATATCAGGGTAATGGCGGAGCCTGTAATACTAACAAACGGGCCACGGATCTTGCTTGTCCTAACCTCATCCCTTACTTACACACCCTTAAATGCACTACACTACCACACATGTGCCAGTCCAGTCGGAAGATTTAGAATTAATCCCCATTATTTGAGATACTGGAGGTGGGAATGTCCGCAAGGCAACGTATAGTTTCGGGGCCGGATCTCACCAATCACCTCTGGGATGAATGCCACCTCCTGAGATTAAATATTGAGGACATTAACAGGATGAATGACCTCAGCCATTGAAACGCCAGGAAACATCTATCAATCAATCAATCAACGCCTTGCACGGCTGGAGCTCAGATTCTATCCACGGCCAATCCACGTAGAGTGTGTGGAAGAAAAATCGAAGGCAGACGTGTTTCTTGGAGGATCTACAGTTTTCCTAGGCTCTCATTCTTTATTTCATCATCATTCATTTCAAGTATCGACATTATCACTTCCATGCATTAGATGATCACTCGTTGGCAAGTTTATAAATAAATAAATAGAAAAATAATAAATAAATAAATAAATAAGAAGAAATTGAAAGGACTCGTGGCTCGGTGGCAGGCGCAGGTTAATAAGGTAAAACGTTTGCCATAAGTTTCCTTGAAATAATAATGTCTTGTCCTAACAGGCCCTACTTCCAGAGAACTCAGAACTACTTAAGTTACTTTGGTCGAGAATTTCCCGACACAAACTTTTTCCAAACTATAAAAGGAGTCCTTTTAGTTTTATTTTCCAGAATTGAAGTATTTCTTTGTGGAATCCAGCTGTACAGTTACTCTACCAGATGTTGACATGATGGAGATATAACACTTAATATATACTATAAAAAAGATAAACGTTAACGAAGAGAAGTACGTGTCAAAAAACACAATGGGGACAAGTACAGAACGAAAGCGGAAGTTGTCTTTTCTCAGTCAATATCTGGAAGGAAGTATCGCTAGCTTAAGGTGTCAAGTGTATAATTTTGTTGTAATGTACTTAAACGTGTGTTATTTTAATTAATAATTAACAATGCCGAGTACCAATTCAAATTATCGGTTACTTTATCTTAATGGCTTTTGTCCTATCTAGCTTCCTCAATCTTTATAGGAAGTCGATTCGCATGGCTGGGGTCTTGCTGTGCAACGTGTAACTCGACCGCAAATGGTCAATAGATGTGAGGGGCCGTTTGCCCTTGTCTGGGCGCTTCCGATGGCCGCTGTGCGTCTCTTGTGGGCGGTGTGGGGGCGGGGGCAGAGGACCGCTGCCAATTACCAATTATTTGCCCGCGGAGGGCGCCCCGTTCCCACGCGGTGGCCAAGCGAGGCACCCCCCCCTCCGGGTTAAGCCCTCCCCCCCCACACACAGCTGCCGCCACTCTGTGCACCTAGAAGACAGCACAGAGCAGGGCCTTTCAACTCCCGTATACCGTGGTGGAGACGATTACTGTGGCGCCATCTCCTGCAGCACCTTCCAGGAACAAAAGACGAACTGCTGCTAACGATACGTGGCTGCTGCGTAGGTTCGCGAGATAGAAGCAGGTATATATTCTTGATGTCTTCCGGGCTGATGGGCCGTGGTCCAATTGGCTTGGAACTGCCAAACGTTTCGCCCACGACTGCGGTGGGCATCTTCAGTGGCGAGGTCTCGGGCGAAGTGTCCGGGACAGCGGCTTACTGGCGACTGACGCCAGTAAGGGTCCTCGCCACTGAAGATGCCCACCGCAGTCGTGGGCGAAACGTTTGGCAGTTCCAAGACATCAAGAATATTGACTCCGGCCGTGAAAGCCTTCAATGCTTTAAAAGCAGGTATGTTTATACAGGTGTCCGGAGAGGAAACTTCGAAACTCCGAAAATAAGCTCTTAAGACAATTCTAAGCATTTTTTGTCTAATAAACTATATGGATATTCCGAATGGTTGAGCAGCAATAAGTACTCAAAAGTTGTTTTGAAAAATAGATTTCTAGGCAAAAATGTGCATTATGGATGCATAGAAACACTCCAGAAACATATAAGTTGTTTATAATTTACAAAAGAAACGAATACATTTGTTCAGAAAGAAAAAATTAAGCGAGAAATAAAGAAGCACCCAATTTACACAATTCGACTGCTTTTTTAATTCCCGCTTAATTTTTCTGTCTGAGCAAATACATTCATTTCTTGTGTAAGTAATAAACAATTTACATGTTTCTATGCTTCCATAATGCACATTTTTGCCAAAAATCATTTTTTCAAACAAAATTTTGAGTGATCATTGCGACCCCAACCATTTGAAATATCCACATAGTTTATTAGACAAAATATGCTTAGAATAGTCTGAAGAGCTTATTTGGGAAGTTTCGACGTTTCCTCCCCGGAGACCCTGTATAAAAGATAGCGGCAATGTGTGGGTGATGGTGGCGGCGGGGTGGTGGCGAGACGGTGGCGGGGCAGTGGCGGGGCAGTGGCGGGGCAGTGGCGGGGCGGTGGCGGGGCGGTGGCGGGGAAGTGGCGGGGCGGTGGCAGGGCGGTGGCGGGGCGGTGGCGGGGCAGTGGCGGGGCGGTGGCGGGGCGGTGGCGGGACAGTGGCGGGGCAGTGGCGGGACGGTGGCTGGGCAGTGGCGGGGCGGTGGCGGGGCGATGGCGGGGCGGTGGCGGGGAAGTGGCGGGGCGGTGGCGGGGCGGTGGCAGGGCAGTGGCAGGGAAGTGGCGGGGCGGTGGCGGGGCGGTGGCAGGGCAGTGGCGGGACGGTGGCGTGGGAGTGGCGGGGCAGTGGCGGGGCAGTGGCGGGGCGGTGGCGGGGGAGTGGCGGGACAGTGGCTGGGTGGTGGCGGGGAGTGGCGGGGCAGTGGCTGGGCGGTGGCGGGGCAGTGGCGGGGCGGTGGCGGGGGTGGGGATGGGGCGGTGGACGCGGTGGCGGAGGAGTGGCGGGTAAGTGGCGTGGCAGTGGCGGGGAGGTGGCGGGGGAGTGGCGGGGATGGGGCGGGGCGGTGGCGGGGGAGTGGCGGGGCGGTGGCAGGGGAGTGGCGGGGCAGTGGCGGGGCAGTGGCGGGACAGTGGCGGGGAGGTGGCGGGGCGGTGGCGGGGGAATGGCGGGGCGGTGGCGGGGAAGTGGCGGGGCGGTGGCGGGGGTGGGGATGGGGCGGTGGAGGCGGTGGCGAGGGTGGGGTGGGGGCGCGCGGTCAAGGGAGGACCAGAGCCGCAGAAGCCCCTCGCAAAAACTCCGCGAATTTATTAGGAAACGAAGCGCCAAGGTGTGAGGACGGATTTATGGGAATTAAAGACCGTGCAAACCCAAATGGTAAATTTCGATGTGAGTCCGTTGATGTCTCTTCAAAAGTCGTCAAATACAAAAGCATGTGACATGCAATCGATACAATAGTCAAAACCCGAAGTACAACTTCACAACACGTCAATTTCTTGCTGTTCTTATTTACGTACTGACTCGAAGGCTCGAAGGATAAATCACCAGATAGTACGATAAAACGCCAAACGGATACACTTTCTGTCGTACTAATTGGAGATAAAATCCCAAGACATGGAGCGATTGCGCCTTCGCCCGTTCGGAAGCAAGCGGGTGTCATTCAAAGGCGGCCTCTTCACAGAAGCCAATGGATACGGGAGGCGACGGCGGTGGCGGCCTGTCGCGATGGGAGGTCGGCGACAGCGCGCCGAGCGGCGTCACAGAGAACTAACCCCGGTGGCGGGTAATCCAGAGCTTATCGGGCGGGCAGCCAATCAAAGGGGTCGTTAGGGCGGCGGCGGCTGACATCAAACAGCGCCGGGTAAGTGGGTAGCGCCATTTGCATACACTGGGCGCAGACAATAGGCCGCCAGTTGTCTCTTCGACCTCTGGGAGCGGCGAGACGGCGCCCTGGCCGCCCGTGGCCGAGGCGGAGGCGGAGACCCGCACACGCGGAGGAAAACAGTCGAACCGCGGGTGACGGACGCGAAACTCAAATATTACCAGATATCGTCATTAATTATGATATTGGCTATTGGCTAAAAAGTGGAAAAAAGTAGGATCTATAAGATGGAAGAGGAAGATTGGGAACATGCTTTAGAGAAATGTATGACTTTTGAGGAAGAAAGAATGTGGGCAAGGTGGAATATTCTGGACAAGGTGAGGTGGTTATTAGAGGACAAAGGTGAAAGGATCAGTGTGTTTGATAAATACGGGAAAGGACTTGGTATGCAGCGTAAATTATGTATATGTATGTTGTGTGTTGTTGTCTGTGTATTATTTTTATGTATATGTATGTTGTGTGTTGTTGTCTGTGTATTATTTTTATGTATATGTATGTGTATTGTTATTCAACGTTTCATTGTTTTTTACAAAGTTGTAAAAAATAAAATTAATTTATTCATTCATTCATTCATTATGATATTCTTAATTCTTTTTTCTTTTTTTGCTTATTTGTTACTTTTTTTGTGCTCCGTGTCAGTTTCGTTCTTTATCTCTATCTTTGCCGATACTGATTAAAGTTCAGATTTTTGTTCTGAAAAGCCACCTCAAAACTTATAAACCTGATTTATACCATTCGGGTATTTGAATTTCTAAAAAAATACGAAATGTCTTCAGTGAATTTTAAGAAACTTATCCAGTTCCACCTAAGCAAACATTAATCCATCGACGTAGATAAAATTACTTCCCTATTTCACTCTCATGTAATTTGTCGCAAATCCTTGAAAAACATTTGTATGATTTTTGTATTCTGCTTTTGCCCCAGTTATATCTGACATACATCGTGAATTTTTAAAAAGACTTTCTATAGTTACCATCCTGTGACTGTAGGTAGATTGATGTGGTACATACAGACTTTACAAAAGCGTCCGATACTCTTGATCATGGTGTTCTACTAGGTAAATTACGGAATTTTCAATTATTTAAGCTTCCCTTTTCGTATCTTTCATTCCGTACAATTGTAGTACAGTGCGCAGGTTATTATTCTGAATCCTACTCTCCTTTATCGGGTGTACCGCAAGGTTCTATTCTGGGTCCTCTACTTTTTGCCATTGTTATTATTGATATTGATAATATTTTAACGTCATATACTTTTGCTTGTGCTGAGGATATCAAGTTATACTTGCCAATTACCTTACATCGGTACTGAAGTGTACTTTAGGATAATGTAAATATGTTTTTTGAGAATTGTGTTAGACTTAAATTTGCTCTAAATCCCAGTAAATGTAATGTCATGTCATATTGAAGATCGACACAAATAAAGAATGAATATTCAATAAATAACATTACTCCAAAATCGGTTCAATTATAAGAGATTTAGGAATCATTTTTGACCGTCAGCTGCCATTTACAGCACATAGAGTCGCTTGTAATTGAGCGTCAATAATACACGTGGTTTTCTCATGGGATTGGGGAAGAAAATTAAAGCCATCTACAGTTTAAAGAAGTTATTTTTTGTAATTGCGAGATCTAAATTGGAATATACTTCGGTAATCTGGTCGCCTGATCGTAAAGGACTTCAAAAAGCTCTGGACAATTGTCAGAGAAGATTTATGAAATATTTAGAATTTTGAGATACTGGCAGTTATCCGCAACGCGGAACCGATAATGATGACTTCTTATCAAATTTTAGTCTCGTAAGTTTAGCCGAGAGTAGACAATTATGATCGATTGTTCTCTTCTTTAAAGCACTGAGAAATATTACTTTTTGTCCATCGATACTTGGAATGATTTCACTATCCGTTCCACAATACGCGCAACGTACTGTGAGACCATTTTATAATATTATCTCAAATGATTCATGTAATAGCATTTTTTAAATGGTCTCAAATGTCAACAAATTTATAATCAGTGCTGGAAGTGATGATACCTTTGCTGACTCGATAGTGACTTTATGCAATGCAGCAATGAACTTTCACGTACAACAATAGATAGTTTAGCCTATTTTTTTCCATTTATTATAACCAGTTGCCATTAATTGTAATTTTAATTTTAGTTCAGTTTAATTAATATTTTCATTTATTGTAACTAGTTGCTCTAATGATTTACTTAAAATTACTTTGTTAAATGTTCTGATTTTTATTCAATGTAAGCCTATCGGGGCATATCCGGCTGGGTTTGTAGTATATAATAAATAAATAAGAAATCTTAAAGACTGAAAATTTTAATAAATCATTATTGAAATCTTTAATACAACTAAAGGATGATTGAAAGAAAACTTTTTCAATGAAAAAATATACTTTTTAGCTGAAATACATTTGTACTGATTTTTTTAAAGAGTATGAGGTATTTGAAACCAACTCCACCGTAAACAATTCTTGCTTCCTGTGAAGGAAATTTTATTAGTTTATTTACGTATGTACTTTATAAATCCGTGAATTATTAAAAATACTATTTTTTTAAATGAATAGGTGCATTCATTTGTAAAACAAGGAAATATTTCTTCGTGCCTCGCACGAATAGGATTGTGTGGAACGAGCACAGGCCACGCAACACTAAATATATGCCTAAATAGAGGAGCCCACCACTTGATGTAGACCTAAGGAGAGGGACCCTCCACTAGAAGCAGGCCTAGGTTGAGGGGTCCATCACTAGATGCAGGCTAATGGTAGAGAGGGAGGGCGAGCAAGAAACTGGAGGTCAACTTGGGGAAAGAAAGAATTCAAAAAACAAGGCAATGGAACAATTGAAACCGTTGACAAATGTTGGAAACGAGAGAGAAATCGAAAGGATGGAGATCGCAGAAAACTGGACTTGGTAAAACAATGCATAAAAAGCTTGTTCAGAAATGCGAACAGTGATGAGGTCGTCGGCAGCAAGAGGACGTCCGTCGCAAGAAGTGGCTGAAGGGAGACGAGACGCCCCCGTGCAGGGGCAGCGACGTGCTACGCGAGCGGGCGGCGGCGAGGGAGGAGCCGAGGACGGCGGCGCCGGCGACAGGGGGCGGGGCGCAAGCAGGCAGGCGGGCAGGCGGCAGGCAGGAGGCGGCGCTCAAATTGACGGCCCCAGCGTCAGCCCGCGACAGTTGACACACGCGCCGCGGCCGCCGTGGCTTTGTGAGGCGGCGGGGCGCCACGGGACCC
This sequence comes from Acheta domesticus, assembly GCA_031308135.1. Classification (NCBI taxonomy): domain Eukaryota; kingdom Metazoa; phylum Arthropoda; class Insecta; order Orthoptera; family Gryllidae; genus Acheta; species Acheta domesticus. The sequence goes on along the minus strand of JAHLJT010004567.1, from coordinate 7,699,366 downwards.
GCTCGCTCCCATTAGCCTCAGCCGCCGCCGCCGCCGCCGTCGGGCTGCGACACGCGGGGGCGGGGCGGGGGCGCCGGCCGGCCGGCCGGGCCCATGAAAGGGGGCTGGGCGGGATGAGGGCGGGAGAGGTGGTGGAGGGGCGGGGCGGTGGCAGTGCAGGGCAATTGCGGGGCTGGGCGGGGTTGGGGGGTGGCTGGGCGGGGGCTGGGCGGGGGCTGGGCGGGGGCTGGGCGGGGACTGGGCGGGGACTCGGCGGGGACTGGGCGGAGGCTGGGCGGGGGCTGGGCGGGGGCTGGGCGGGGGCTGGGCGGGGGCTGGGCGGGGGCTGGGCGGGGGCTGGGCGGGGGCTGGGCGGGGGCTGGGCGGGGGCTGGCGGGGGGCTGGGCGGGGGCTGGGCGGGGGCTGGGCGGGGGCTGGGCGGGGGCTGGGCGGGGGCTGGGCGGGGGCTGGGCGGGGGCTGGGCGGGGGCTGGGCGGGGGCTGGGCGGGGGCTGGGCGGGGACTGGGCGGAGGCTGGGCGGGGGCTGGGCGGGGGCTGGGCGGGGGCGGGGCGGGGGCTAGGCGGGGGCGGGGCGGGGGCTGGGCGGGGGCTGGGCGGGGGCTGGGCGGGGGCTGGCGGGGGCTGGGCGGGGGCTGGGCGGGGGCTGGGCGGGGACTGGGCGGAGGCTGGGCGGGGGCTGGGCGGGGGCGGGGCGGGGCGGGGCGGGGCTGGGCGGGGGCCTGGGCGGGGGCTGGGCGGGGGCTGGGGCGGGGCTGGGCGGGGGCTGGGCGGGGGCTGGGCGGGGGCTGGGCGGGGGCTGGGCGGGGCTGGGCGGGGGCTGGGCGGGGCTGGGCGGAGCTGGGCGGGGGCGGGGCTGTGGTGGGGCGTTGGCGAGGAGGGTGGCGGGCCGAGGCAATGGAGTGGAGAGGCCGGGTGGGGCGGGGCGGGTGGCAGGGTTGTATGCGGGAAGGTGGCGGAGCGGGCCAATGGCGGGGCGGGGTAGTGGCGGGACGGGGCGGTGGCGGCGTTGTGTGCGGGGTGGTGAGGGCCAGGGTAGGTGCGGGTCGGGGGAAGGGGCATGGCAGAGCACGGGTGGGGCGGGGGCGAGAGGCGGGCTGGCCGGCCAGCCGGGTCCATGAAAGGGGGCGGGGGCGGGGCTCGCCGGCCGGGCCCATGAAAGGGGCGGGCGCAGGCGCAGGAGGCGGCGGCCGCGGCGGCGCGCCGTTAAGCTCGCACGGCGCCTGGGCGACGCGGCGGTGTTGCGAAGTTGAGCCGCGCTCTCCCGCACGCGCTGCGGCGCGCGCCCGCAGCAACTCCCGGCGACAGCGACGGCCCCCGCCCCTCCGCCGTAAAGGCTTACGGCGCCACACGGACGAGGGACGGGAAGCGGTGGATCGTCTCGTTTTTATTCTGACGGATATCAATTATATTTCTTTGTCTAGTTTTGCTAAGACAGTCGTATATATTTTGATGATCAAATGGTTAATAAAAGACCATCTTTTCTAAATTTGGAATTTTATTTCTCTCGTTGTTTCGAGGAGTACTTTTCCTCCTCTTCAGGAGTCCGACTGCACTTAGTTACAATTGAGGCAATAATACAATTTGTTGTAAATTTAATAATTGTGTACCAGGTACAAATGAACGCACCTTCACCATTGATTCTTAAATTCAGTTGGTAATGTTTTAATAACTAACTACATCTTCTAAAAAATCAAAGTTACATGACCCCTCTCAATGGTGTCAGAGACCAAGCTGAATAGAAGAATGGAAAGGGGACATCTGGTAGATATATGAATTTTTTAATTTAAACTTTTAAATTTTTGAATTTATATTTTAATGTCTTATGGATATCATTAGAGCGCGAACGGTGATTCTCACAAAGCATAAAACCATAAAAAACATATATTTGTTTTAAAAATAGAGATAAATAGGGATGAGTCATGGAATAGGAAAAAAGGAAGACAGTATGACGCGCGGCTGTTCAGTGGATGTCTTTGGTAAAGTCTATCACCACAGACTCGCAAGTTTGAGAAAACAAAACAACTAAATGCATAATAAGACCGTGAGAAAATGTATTGTGTGTTCCGTTCAGTTTTCACCTTTTATATAACGGAATATTTCTGACAAAAATTTGATACTTATTAATTCTTCAAAGGGGCTTCGATAGGGCCTTAGCCCTACATGGGATTCTACAGGTTAATAATAATAATAATATAATAATAATAATAATAATAATAATAATAATAATAATAATTCTAAAAAGACTGCTTATGATATCAGCATAAAAAGGAAAACTAAATTGTTCACTAGAAATATTAACTGGATTGGTTCAGATGATTTCGATAATTGTGCACGATCATTATTAGAGACTGGTGTTTCGTTTTATAAGTTTAACTCCCCCCTCCATCTTTTGATTTCAGTTTTATATAATTTAACAAATATCTATTCAAAGAATTTTTTTAGCTTTCAAATATCCCAGTCCCTCTGCTAATGCTAAGAATGGCGGGTAGTGAAACGACAGATGATTTTTCAACGACAAATGATTAGATTCTTTCCAAAGTGCTTAATTCAACATACAATAAGTGCGATCTGTTAATGAGTTAAAGCTTTTGTTCTGGTCCCCGCTCCAGCATTACCCAGTGACCAACAAAGATAATCACGCACGTAGTTTACTGAACTCCATGTTATCTCACTGTTCATGGAGCAAAATGCAGCCTCAAGAGGCGAAGCAATTAAGTGTTCTAGAAGTATTGCATAATTGTAATGCCGTTGGAAGTGAAAGTATGAAAATGGAAGAGCTCACCAAGCAACAGTTACAAGAACTTCCAAAACTACAAAACTCAAACTTCAAACTTCAGACCGAAGATCAATGAAACATTTTCCAAGATCAATAAGAACAGTTACGATAGATACAAGAATATCACATAATATTCCGCCGCTGCAGCTTCATTAAGCTTTCCACCGTACTCTGCAGATTCAACATTCTGCACTATCACACATAAGTAAACAGAAATTACCCCTTCAACAAAATGTAAATAGGAAATCAAATATTACTGAAAATAACTCTGCATTCTCGTGATAAGTACAGTATTCCAGTGTCAAATAGATACTGCAAAAAGAAGAACCAAACCATAGTGAAAATCCAACCCATACATGTAAGCCTAATAGGTAAAATCTGTAAAGTATTATTAGATGACATGTCAATAGCCATAAACGATTTTACCAGTCGAGTCAATATGGTATCAAGATTTTCATGACAGATACACAGAACTTAAGGAACTATAAGATATTTGAAAATGAAGCAGTTTTATACCCATAAGGATCCTAAAACTATGATAGAGTTATGCATAATGGAGTACCATAATCTCTTAAAGAAAGTGAAATATGCAAAGAATTTATACGTATCAATTACCAAGTCGTTAACGTATGTAGGTTACCACTACAAACATATGCTATGGACTTTGCAGAGGCTGAAGAAGCAAAATCTATTGAAAATGTAACCAAATTTAGAAATTCTATCGTTCATGTTCAAACAATGATTAAAGGTAATTCATGTGTACAATGGAAAAAAACTGTAAGTTATTCTGACATTCTCAGACCAGTTACCTTGAGACTTCCAGGTGTGCCCGTTGTGATGGACAACATTACTAATCAAAGTGTAGGACCTACTGTACCCCAAAATTCCACACGAACTTACGTTAATTGCAGCGATGATCATAAAGCAAGTTACCGAGGCTGTCGTATGCACCAAGAAGTTCGTCGTTCACGTCAGCAATCAAATCAGATAAATATCTCAATAGGCCATAACCGACAACTAAGAGACATGAGTCACCTTCTGTTCGTTTAAATAATCAACATGTTCTTCCTCTCCCACAACGCAAGCCATTAGCATAGCAAACAGTATCTTTATCTGCAAGTCAATGTGACATAGTTCAACTTGTAAATAAAGTAGAAAATAAGTCGTATTAGCAATGACAGCCCAAATCCAAAATATAGTACAGTTGTTAATACCAATTTTCCAAAAAGACAAATAAAAGCCATGAATTAAAAAAACAAAACTGGATCGCTAACGGTGTGTAAAGACAGCAAATAACTTTTGCATATTTCATTCTTCACCATAAACATTCATATTTCACGCGTTACAGAAACGCACTTAATACTAAATGAAAATCAAAATCTCCAGCCACCCCCCTCTTCATACTCGGCAGAAACTGTACAAAACTTATGAAACATGCTGACACCTTCCAAAAACAAATTCAGACATCATAAATCATTAAACAACATTAATTACAAACATAATTTTCACTTCTAATGACTATTTTCAATAAGTTTCAACTTCAAATTTCATAATAATAAATATTAATATTAATGACTTGAAATCATAGCATGTAACTATCACGGCAAATGGCGTGGGAATGAACAACAAAAATTAATACTTAACCCTTAAGTGGACGCGTTGGCGCACAGCGTGCGCCATCGGCGACTATTGTTACGCCATTTCCGGTAGTCGACATTAGTTTTCACTTCGTGTAACCTTTCAGTGTAGTCGTGGCTTCCTCTGTGTGAAGTTTCGTTGTCCTCACTCAATCCTGGGTTGAATTATTGGTGGAACAGTCATCGACGGACCGTCTGCCGCATATTGTGTGCCGCGCGTAGAGTTATGTAGAGTCTCAAATTATCTTTCTGTACTGAACTTTGATCTCTCCATGTTGATGGAAAAATACTTTTATACTCACTGTACACAAACTAGTAAATTCAAATCGTATTCTTCTGAGAAGCAAATAACTTTTTTTCCAGGAGTGATTTTGGGGGAACAAACCTGTCGCATTACAAAACTTTCCCTCGAATACGAAGAGGAGAAAGAAGTGGGTTGCAATGAATTAACTGTGCCATTAATAATTGACTGTGATGATACGTGCCATAAATTGAAACACAAATATCACAACATAGTTGCAGAAAAAACAGAAATCTGCTTGGCGCACTCCGTGCCCCACGCGCTTATTTATGTTCCGAAATTTGACGCGCGCGCTTAAGGGTTGATATAGTCCTGAAAGGCAGTCCTGTCGAACAGGAGGGAATAAATAAAAAAAGAAAGCTTTCAAAAAAACTCTTTGCGACAGCTGCCCTTCCTTAGGCCCATGCGAATATCGACAGCAGTTGGAAGGATACGTATGAATTTCTCAAAATTCATCATTTTCACTATTCAAAGTTTTATTTTTATTCTTTCTTTTGAGGAAAGTTTAGTTATAAAGAAAGGTCATAGTTAAAATAATCGGATTTCACTCAACTTAAGTTAGTATGACTATAAAGTGAATATTTCGAATAATTTCTCAAATCTTTTCAAGATTTAACAATTAGGATCGGGAGAGGTGGCTCAGTGCATCAACTGATATCACTGCAGTCCCTCTGACCGGGAGGTCCTAGGTTGAAGTTCAAAAGCGGCAGGATTTTCGATGCTAGCTTGTCAGCTAGGTCGAATGCAGTCGCTGTCTGGAGGAGAACTCCAGCGGCCGGCTGCTCTAATTAGTGGTTTTCCGTGTTTTCTCCGATCAACACCAGGCGAATGCCGGAGCAGTACCCTAACAAACGGGCCACGGACCGCGCGCGATCTTTCCTTCCTCTTCCTTGTCCTATCCTCTCCTCTTACACGCACACGCACTAACATGCACTGCACTACCACACACGCTGGGAGACCAGTCAAGGGCTTAGAGCAGTGGTGTCAAGGTCTCCTACTGGTGGCAGTGGCACGCCTCGCGGCGCCGTGCCATACCACGAGCTTCTCTGTGCCACTAGCGTCGGGAGAGGAAACTATTAGAAACCCCGCCGTTTTACAGTAGTGATGGCGTTGTCTCTTGCGGCGGGGTGATGAACTGCGTGGAGGGGCGATTTCGTCGTGGCACTCGTGCCACGGACTCCCGCCCGTGGCATCGACCTTGACAACACTGGCTCAGAGCTTGTTCCGGCTGTGGGTTGCCCTGCTGGTGTGAGATATCTGGTTGGGGAAAACCCGCTAGTCGACTTGAAGGTATGCTTTCCAGGACGAAGCCTTGTGTACTGTCGTGCACAAATGTAGATGTGACAACAGAGCGACCGCATGGCACCACAGGGTGGAGTGTCAGGATGTGATGTAGGCGAAAAAAAAACAGAGAGAAGGGCGGAAGGGCGCGTCCAAACTAGCTAGGCAAGCGGCGACGCTCCCCAGGCACCTTCCTCTTCAAGCAGTCGACTTGCACAGATCGGAGGCAGCCGCCGATGGGGTGCGGACAGCGTGCGCGGAGGCTAGGGCCGGCAATGTACTTTGTTGTGATGCAGTGAGACTCAAGTGACGTGTCGTGAGAGAATTCTGCGGTGCTTCACATGATCAGATGCATTTGGTAAGTAAGTAGAGGGTGTGGTAGCCGTAGATTCAATATTACTCCTAGTACTGGGGTCGATTGATTTCGTTTAAATAACTATTGTACTTAAGGTTTATTTCGGTGGTGTATTTATTTATCATTTATTTCCGGTGGTGTGTATTATTTATTTATTAATAAACTAGCAATAAGTTAAACCCACTCTCGTGTGTGTATTATTGCAACCTGCATGATACCAGCACTGCGTTCGCACGGGAGTTGAGCGCGATCATCTCCGGTGAGTGAGCGCCCGGTGGCCGAGCAGAATTTTCCCCGATCGCGGTGCGCTAATAAAATAGACGAGCTGCAGTTAGAAATCTGAAAGAAAATTTGAACGAAGCAATAAAAAAATATAAATGAACGTACAGTCACATTAATATTCGGGCAAAGCCTACTTTCCCCATCTTAACAAAATTCCAGGTGTATATTGACTATAATACATTTCTAGCCATAAAATATTTACATACTTTATTGCAAATTATGATGTCAAGTAGAGCACTCAAGGTGTGAATAATTCTTAAAATACACATGTGTATTCGGAAGGATGTAGTTCAGTTTTAATATTGGGTTAATTCTTCAAAGTTCCTCCTTCAATGGAAATAATTTCTGCCTTTGCTTACGAGGTAGTTGGGTGCAAACACCCTTAACCATGAACCTAAATATCAAAGTTTACGTTTGGTATACTCGCGCAACTTTTCTTGACCGATGGATTGAAGAAATGCGGGTGGAGTGGGGGTATTAGTTACGAAATCGGCCACTAGATTTTATGGCATACTGTCCAATCTCTGGAGAATCAGTCGTCTTTGCAACTTTCTCAATAATCTGCGTTAACTTAACTTCGAGGTATCTCCTATGATGGATCTTCACCTGCTTTACGATTTTTTGGAGAAAATCACGGACAGAAGTTATCGTGTTCACCAGAAAATAGTTTCCATTTGCCCGTCAGTGAAGATATGTTTGGAAAGTTGTCACCACTGCTCGCTGCCGCTGACCTTTTGCCGTCAACTGTTTATTGTGCCAGAGAGAGGGGAAGCAAGGTCATCGGTCAAGAAAAGTTGCGCGATTAATAGACATCCAGTGAGAGAGAGAGAGAGAGAGAGAGAGAGAGAGAGAGAGAGAGAGAGAGAGAGAGAGAGAGTTAACCCACAAAACTGCAAATATCGATTTATGAACGTATTCGATTATGAACAGATTGAATATGTCAAAAAATCGATGTGGGGTTTTTGTGGGTTAGCTCCCTCTCTCACCGGATGCCTCAATTGTTTCGACAGAAGAAGTAGAAAATCTAAGAGGATGAGCCGCAGGAGTAGAAACACTGCGTTCAAGGAGCGACAATTTTGGTGATTTTTCAATGTCAAGGGTGATAAATAGCAGGAATAATCAATAAGTATTTGTATGAGTACAGTTAATGACACAATGCAGAGGTACAAGAAAGAATACCGGATTGAATCCATACCACAGAGAGGACACCCAGTCACGGCCAGTAACAATGAAGAACTGCAAACTTCAACTGGAACGTCCATCCATCCGGAAAGCGCTAAGAAATGTTGGTATAGTGGGCGAGTATCTAGTAAAAAGTTTTTCATCATCGAGGCAAAAAGAAAGAAGCGGTTGCAATTCGCAAACCATTATATAGACAAAGAGGAAGAATGGTGGGAAATTGTATTTGTGGACGACAGTAAATTCGAGGTGTTCGGATCAGATGATAGGGGAATGGCGAGCAGAAGCGAAGTGAGTCGCTTAACAATAAGAATCTCATTTCAAAAGTATACTTTGGTTTTTATTTCTTGACGCGTGGGGGCGTGACATCACGATCTATTATCTCACGGTATTTTGCGTCGTTCTGGGTTGTGCCGCTAGGAGCCGCATGATCGCCAGCACCGCTCGATAGTCGCGGTCATGCGACTCTTAGCGGCACGATCGAGAACGACGCGAAATACCGTGAGATATTCCATTGTGATAACACGCCCTCACGTGCCAAGAAATAAAACCAAAGTATAAAACATGGAGGTGGCCACGTGATGATTTGGCGCTCCGTAGCCGTTAAAGGAAAGAAGAAATTACTTTTATTCAAGGTACGACGGACAAAGTACCCGAATATTCTCAAGAACAATGTGCACAGAAACGTAGAGAAACTATGGATTAGCAATTGCTTTAAATTTACCAAGACAACGTCGCTAAAGGTAGATTCGTAGGCTTCCGCGGCCGGAGTCATTATATTCTTGGCTGTCCGGGATGAGCCGCGTCTCAGTAGGTTTTACTGACGTTTCGGCCATCTTGCTGTGGCCTTCTTCAGAGCTAAACTGCTGAGCTCAGCAGTTTAGCTCTGAAGAAGGCCACAGCAAGATGGCCGAACACGTCAGTAAAACCTACTGAGACGCGGCTCATCCCGGACAGCCAAGAATATAACGTCGCTAAACATGAGGCAAACGTTGTAGGGGAATAGCTTCTCTACCTTTCTCCCGAGGTACTCGACACGTCATTCCAATCTACAAACTTGATCCTTTTTGGGAATCCTTGCCACGAATCATTAAATAGTGCTCTCAAATTCTATATAGAAAGGAATTAGAAGAAATATGAAAATAATGGCGGAAAATTTAGAGCAATTATCCCCCAAAAAGTAATCACTTCAATGCCAAGTTGACTGAAGGAAATATTAAAACAAAAGGGACTAATGATAAAATATTAAGTTCTAACTTTATGTTAATTTTTCACCTTTTCTTGTGATGTCCAAATATTAAAGTTGCTGTAAAAGTACGTATCATGTAAGCTTTTTGCGAGTTTGTGTACAATATTTTGTTTATTTCTATGTAAATACAATTTCACCAGTAATAATAAATATTTAGATTTATTGTACTGTAGTTCTTCTTCACATAATCATAAATAAATCATTCGATGTGATAACTTCATGTTTGCATGAATGTGATTGGTTGCAGTGGCGACCGCTCCTTAAGGGAACTAAGGTGGCGCCCTCTCCAGAAAAAATCAAATTCGGGAAAAAGTTGCAGAAAGTATTAAACATGCAATAAATCGATTAGTTTAATTTGAGCATACCACCAGAGCAATGTTTGAGGACGAATTTCATTTTAAGTGCTCTGTTACGCGAAAGATTAATGTTTTTGGAATGGGTAGCATCGTGAACTATTGGGATTCCGTCAGTAGCTGATGCATGCAAGGCGGTGGAAGCTTCAGGGAGAGTGGAAGTACTAGGAAGGTACTAGAGTGGGGGTACTAGGTAGGGACAGCCTTCTCCTGTTAGGGTTTTTTTTTTGGCAGAGTCCGCGGCTAGCAACTAAGCTAAGAATACCGACCCTTTCATCTAAATTCGTAAATTTCTGTTGTTGTTTTTTCCTGGTAATTTTTTTAAATCCCTTATTTTCGCTTGAGCACAACTGTATCTTCCATTATCAAGGTACAAGAAGACTTAGACAAGGATTAAAATTTCGATACCTGCAAATCGGTTGTATTCTACTGCATTACACCAAAATGGGAGCCATTAACATTACGGGTAAATGTATTTCAGAAGTGGAGTGTAGCTGAGTCAAGGCGGCCGCTATGGGAGCAGAGTAAACAGTCGTCATTAGGGTTCATTTTGGTAACGAAAAAAGATACATATGAAAATTAATAATCATGGCGGAATAACATTCTTTTGTTGGGAACAAAAGAGGGATATAATAGAGCGAGTGATTGCAGAACGGGTAACCAATACTTATAAGTTTGAACCCCACCGACTGAACAAGTACGGTATAGTGAAGGGTGATAAAATTAATTATAGTTAATGCCTTATTTTACGTGGCGAGACTCGGGCCATCAGGCCCGCTCTTCCGTCTGACCACGCAAATTTCGCTACGCTCCTTTCACCTAGCGGAGAAAGAAGGTATTATCTCGGGCGACGAAACAGGTGATTTGAATTTAGCTCAGTAGGCGTCATTTAGGCTTGAGGATCTTTTACATGCAAGTAAATCTACTAACATGGGCCAGCCGGCTTTACTTCCCCTCCGCGGAAGGCGTACGAAGGATTTTTTCGCCCTTAAAAATCCACGGCTTCGATCGGGTTTGAACCCGCGAACTTGGGTATGATAGTCCGGCACGCTAACAGTCACACCACCGAATTAATTTGCATGACAAGAACGAATAATCACATTCGTAATTATTTCCTGGCTGCCCAAATTACCACAAACAGATAATTAAAATATTCGGAAATAGTTACGAGTATCTATCAGATTGATTTTAGTATGTTTCACTACAAGCCATAATTTTTCTCGTTCAAGAAACATTTGAGCAAAAAATGTATGTGATGGTCCGGACACACAGGCCGACCCTCCTAATTCGACAGCAGTTGGCCGCCGCTGGTTGGCTGGCTGTCTGCATGTTAAAATCAGCTATTTGCGCTCGGCGGAAGGCACGTCGTGCGGTGGGTTGCAGCGGGCGGGAGTGGAGCGCGATCGCCAGCGGTCGACGTATATCGCCGCCAGAGCGCATCACTTATGCATCGGCGTCACACCGCCCTCTGGAGGCGGCTTGTTGGGTGCCAGGGGCGACGGACAGCGGTGCTGCCCTCTCCGTCCCGACCACGCGCCTGCCCTCTGGTGGCGCGAACATGTTCTTCCTGGCTATTGGTGACGTGGATAGACACCGCAGTTGCGCCACGCCCGTTATTTAAAATCGCCGAACGTTTTACAATTTCAGGTTACGGACGAGTTTAGGAGTGAAAAGAAAGAAAAAAAACTGTGTGCCAGGGCAGACCTTTGGAAATTCCTTCCGGCGTATGGTGCTATAGACTGCCTACTCACATGTAATATTCTTTTTAATTTAATTACTTAAAAATGAATACAGATAAAGACTCAGCTCAATAAAATTTACTTTAAGGTATGACAATACGCAATGTCAACATACATTTCACTTTCTCATATACATACGTATATACGGGGGTAATAACCCCCGTATATACGTATTCTCGACAACTCGAATACAAAAACTCGACAACTCGAATACGAAATATCGAGTTTTCTCAAAATTTTTTCCATTAATATTTTTGTGTGGACACTGCCAAATACATTTTTATTTTGATTTATTACTATGATTTTTCACAAATTACAAAAATGTATGTTTCAAATATATCTCACGTGTCATTACGGCTTCTTTTTTTAAACTTATTGCATTTGTGACAACAAATGCTGAAAGTCTTGTACACTCTTCGTCAGACCGTAATTGGTATTTTATTTTAGAGACGGAAAACTGTTTTACGATTACTGTTTTTCAGGCGATAAAATAATTATTTGTTTTAACATTTAAGCCTGAAGATGGAAGTAATAATTTTCCGAAACGTTTCTATAGCTATTACGTATTATATATTATTTATATTATCTTATTTTATCAATCATATTTTATTTTATGTAAATCAGTTAGCGTAAAACAATTTTCTGTCTTTAAAATAAAACACCAAATACAGTCAACAAAGTTTCTGTACAGAAAGTCTCTGGACAGAAAAGAAAATAATTTTAATTCTAATACACTGTCTCGAAAACTCAAAATTTACGTGAAAAAATTAGCTCAAAATGCACATTGTCAGAAATGCCCATCTCCATTTTGTAAAAAAAAGATCCAAATGTTTTCTTAAAATGTTTGTATTTAGTGATACATTTATTGGAAAATATGACATAATGCCACATTTTTTTAAATAGACAAACGTATGTTTTTAAATATTTTTCAAGTCGTTAATATTTACATTAAGGGAATTTCTTATACATTGTATTAGTACATGTGCTTCAAATGATTTTTTGAGAAGTTGTCAAAGAGCGAAATGTTTTTTGTGAAAATGAAACAACATTTTCTAAAACACAATATATTTCAATGAACATTCATGCTTTAAGAACGATTTTTTTCTGTAATTAGTACTATTTCAAATCTCCCATTATCGGAAAGGAAAACTGACAAAATTGGGAAAAAATGTCTTTTAGGCGCCAATAGTTGGCAGCTGGGAAGAGAGTGGTGCAAAACCGAAATGTTAGCCTCGTCGCAAGAGAATAGAAAACCAACTAGTAAGAGCAAGTGTGTGTCATTTTGTTGCACCACTTGTTAACATCGTGTCCATGATTTTCGAAGGGCAGAAAACCGGGAAAGTCCTGACACGCCAGTGACATGTAGAACTTGCTGAATCCCCCTCCTCCCACATTCTCTCAGCCAGTAAATGCAAGAAGTAATGGATAACAATCTCTGAAATCGTTGCGTCGGAGGGTTTGATTGTCAGTGACTCCGGGCGAGTTAACTAATGAGATAGTTATTCCCGTAAGTGTAGTACATGGCTTTTCATCGGGAGGTGGGGGTGATTTTCCCCGCTGGAAGGCGAGATCCGGTGCCCGTCGGCTAGTGGGATTTTCCCCAACCGGGTATGTCCCACCAGCTGGGCACCGCCCAGCCGGGACAAGCTCGAAGTTCGCGACCCGGTCTTCCGACATGTGTGGTGGTACAGGGCATGTAAGTGTATGTGTAAGCGAGGGGTGAGGATAGAAAAAGGAAGAGTAAGGGTATATCGCGTACGATCCGTGGCCCCTTTTGTTAGGGTGCTGCTCCGACATTCGCCTGGTATTGAGCAGATAAACAACGGAAAACTACCGATCAGAGCAGCCGGCCTCCAGAATTCTCCTCCAGACAGCGACTGAATGCGACTTAGCCGACAAGCTAGTATCGGAAACCCTACTTGCCACCGTCGGGACTCGAACCTAGAACCTCCCGGTCAGAGGCACTGGAGTGTGTTGCATCGGTTTCTGGCGAAGAATATGAGGTGTTACACACATCGGCGTCGTCCAAAAGACACGTAAGCAAAGCTTTGGAGTTAGACACAAGCCCCCGAAAAACAACAAAAAAGAAACAACCAAACAAAATCAGAAGAACTATTGTGCATACTTTCGAGTATTGATAATTGGACGGTGTTATGCATCAACCGGCTATGCGATATCATACACGTTTTGAGATAATCGCGTTCAAAGGTTTCATTACATTTTCAGCTCTAAAAACGTAATTTAAGTATTTCATGCATTGCCAAACTACACAAACATGAGTGGAATATCTGGCGCTTTCCTGCATAATGTAAAATTAAGAACAGCAGATTTGAAGATCTAGGTTTATAGCAGGTTGTTGCAAAACAAAGTCTCTGATGTGACTAGTGGCGTTTACATTTTTCATTAATTATAAGGCTATTTTTACAGATTTGGCACCAACATTTTGTGTACGCTTAGAACATGGTCCAATGCAACTGCTGGCGACCATATTTCATTATTTTTTAAAATGGCGCTTAGCAGGTTGATGCACAACACCGTCCAATTTTTTTTCATTTTCCCTACACTTTCCCCCTTCCAAAATTTCTTTCTCGTCCGCGTTGTCTTCCACGTGGAGCCGACGACTCGTTTCCGCTCCGCGTGAGCGCGCTCTTGGACCTGCCCCGGCGCCAGCACACTGGGCCAGGAAGTGCCGAAACCTGGCCAAAGCTCCCCTGTCCAAATTCCCCCTTTTCCAGGGGGAAAATGGAAATTGAATAAGTGGTGAATGGAATGCATATAAATAAGTAATATCATCTGTTATTCAACGGAAATATATATTTATATTTTATACAAGCTTTTATATATATTTATATACAGGGTGTCCGGGGAGGAAACGTCGAAACTTCGACAATAGGCTCTTAAGACAATTTTAAGCATATTTTGTCTAATAAACCGCATGGATATTTCAAATAGCTGAGCCGCAATAAGCACTCAAAATTTGGTTCGAAAATATGCTTTCTAGGCAAAAATTTGCATTGTAGAAGCATACAACCCTGCAAAAATATGTAAACTATTTATTAATAACAAAAGAAATGTATATATTTGACCGCAAAGAAAAATTAACCCAGAAATAAAAAAGCACCCAATTTACACAATTCGACTGCTTTTTTATTTCTCGGTTAATTTTTCTTTCTGACCAAATGATTTCATTTCTTTTGAAAATAATAAACCATGTACATGTTTCTGGAATGTTTCTGGAATGTTCTATGCTTCTATAATGCAAATGTTTGCCTAGAAATCAATTTTACAAACCAACATTTGTGTGCTTATTGCGGCTCAACCATTCGGAATATCCACGTAGTTCATTAGACACAATATGCTTAAAATTGTCTTAAGAGCTTATTTTCAAAGTTTCGACGTTTCCTCCCCGGACACCCTGTATATCTGAGCGCCAGGGGTGTAATTTGAGTTTTGGCCGCTCTGAGGCTTTTCTGGCCCACGGTGCGCTGCCCGCCGCGCGCAAGAAGAGGTCGGCGACGGACGGGGCGCACGCAGCGGCCACGGGGCTAATCCATCAGCCTCCCGCTGCACAGCGCCACTTTCGCCAGCCCCTCCTCCCGCCCCGTCACTCCAATTGCAGTCGCTGTGCAGAAGCTGCACTCCACCAAGATATAAGAAACGCGTTGTTTTCTTACAGACAAAGAAGCACATTTAGAGGATTTTGGAGACGTTACCGTACATGCGCCGACATTTTTCAAATTTCGCGTTTAATCTCTAACAAACAATTATACCCTCTATGTTATATTGTTTACTAGTTACGTTGATAATTAAAATACACGAAATAGAATTGAGAGGTTACGTATTAAATAATTCTACTGACTGTCTTAAAACCAGTGAGCTCTAGGGTAGACTGGAGAAAACACACGGTGCTCAGAAATCGTGACGGTCCGCCATGATGGTGAACGTCTATTCTGTCCTACTTATCTCAGAACCAAATAGCAGGAATCTGCGTCTCATTTTAATTTTTAACATTTATTCTCTTTTATGTTTACTAAAACTTGATAAAATGTTTAAAGTAACCAATATTTAATACTTTGCAATTTACCTACAGTACTTTAACAAAATACAGTCATTCTTTAGACCATTTTCAATATTTATGCAGGAAAGTGTTCTTGATTCGTGTATCTTTAATTATTTCGTTAGATCAACTTACAGCCAATAATAGTCGTCGTAAATTTAAAACAAAAGTATTAAAGCCAATAGCTACCAAATATCTCATCTAAGAACATTCTCATTTACATTACAGTTTCTTTGCATTCTTTACAACCGAATGCTACGTAATACATTAGTATTTTTGTTGACAGAGACGATTGTAAGCATCACTAATATCAAACCAGACACATTTATTTCGTAAGAAATACAATAGGTAGACTTTCACCGCAGCCAAGCTAATGAAAAACGATCGTCACGATTTTCATCACTTCAAAGCATTGCAGTTGTGCATCCAGATATAATGTTGAGATCACTGTTTAAAACAAAAGATATTGAAAATAACAGAAATATAAGCTCTCCTTGGCACACAATAAGAGCTAAGATCATGCATTTCAAACATCCCGTGCTCAAGGTAGAATGATTTCCTACAACCCCCGCCCCCCCGAACCTCATTGCAGAGAGAAAAACGATGTATCTAATAAAACATAATAGCACTGTCCAGTCCGACACAGTACACAACTTCTCAGAAAAGTAGCTGATTCCGATGAAGATGCCGTTCGCATGCAGTGTTTAAATCAACAGCCGGACGAGCTGATGGCCGATCGTGTCGCACACGAAGCAGAAGACATCTTCACGTACCTCGACGCTGTGAGTGATCAGGGTTTTATCGAAATTCCTTGGTGTCGACGTAAATTTTCTACTCCGTGAACACGCGTTCACGCAGAAAAGCAGCGCATGTGAGGGTGCTTGCGATGGTTTGAAGGAAACTTGAAAATACACCAAGACAGGTGGCGCATAATACCGGTCTTGAAATAGTTGGTGTTGGAAATCAGACGAGTTTAACTCAGTTTTGTGATGACAGACTAATTGTTACATTTTTAAAAGTCAGAACCATTAGATGCAGTTTAGAATCACCGATATAAAAATTTTCAGCTCTCCTAACGAATGTTAAACGATGCATTTCGATGCCTTAACAGAAGATGTAGGCACATTCCATCAACGTAAACTTTTTAATTAACTAATGAATTAATGGGCAGGAAGCCGGAAAGGAATCAGGGTATTCCACCACGGGGAAATCGCCCGACTGCATCCCGCAGTAGGTTTTCCCTCACCTGCGCTTCGTAGCTAACCTCTTTCACTTTTCGTTGCCTTAGAAGGCATAGGACATGTTCATCCCGTTTCGTTCGTCCTGTGATTCTGAAGCAGCAGTGGCGGCTCTACCATAAGGTCACATAGTCACGTGCCCTCCCACTTGTAAAGGAAAATATTAATAGTGGTCTGAAATGCGTGTCGTATTATCGAGTAATAATTCTAGAGAATTTACGTTAAGGTTTTCACGGGAGATATCGATACTACTTCACAGCGCTCAGCGCTGATAACCAGGTAGTTGTGGCAACAGGGCGAAGTCCGCAAGCTTCGTGTGACCAGCTCCCTCCCGTTCAGCAAAGCTTTTCACCATAGTGCGAGGAAAAAAGGGAGGGGGTAATGCTTCCTTAAGGCCCTTCACGGTCACAAGTTTTTTGTGACTGCCACTGCAAGCGCCACTTTACAGATGTACAAACAGCTCTTGTAGTGTCTGAGAAATGAAATGCTTATTAGCTCAGGGCCCGCGTAATCTTGATAATATCAGCAGCTGTGAATTCTGTGCGAGTTATTTTTTCTTGAGCGTGTGCGTTTGTTGTTTCAATTGAATTGTTTTCTCTTCTCATTCAGCTGAGTTAATACGTGAGAAACCAATGAGGAATTTCAAGTGTTTTTCAGTTTACAGCCCTTAAACTTAAAAAAAAAATTAGTTATTTTCTAGCTTTTTTTCGTGCCCTACCTAGCCTGAAGTTTAAGAGCCGCCACTGTGAAGGAGTAAACACTTTAGTTAAGTTTGCATTCATAAGTAGCCCAAATAGATGTTCCTGTACCAGTCCAGAGAAAACCTCAATCACAGGTTAACAGTAGAACCTTCGGAATTGTGCATGTTAAGTCAGCGAGGTAAAAACAGGCTCGTGATAGGTGATTTCATGCCTCGTTGAAAACCACCGCTTAAAAGTTTGTTTCAACAAACTTTTAAGCGGTGGTTTTAATCTTGGCAGTGCTCTAAAAGGAAATGCAATATTCTCTTGAAAGCAGACGGAAATGGATAAATATTGTAATCGATCCACGTGATTCAAAGCTGCCACGGGAAATGTACAGGTCAATCCTCATACAGAAGAGGAAAATATAACGGGATGCAGTCGGGCTATGCCTTTTTGAAGCGGTAGGTAAACGGTTTAGGAAAATGCTGACCACGGGATGCAGTCGGTATACGCCTGCATAACTCATGCCAAGGCCCCCTCCCCTTTCTGCAGTTGTAATCGCTTTTTTTTTTATAATTTATTTACTCATTGTTGAAATTTACATAGTTCAGTAATTAATTACTTTTTCATATGCATTTTGTTGGCTTATAACTATTCTTATTCTAACTTAATTACTAAACTAACTACTATTTGATGTAGGGAACTCATGGAGCACCTACTATTTTAGCTACTGGGTGGAGAAAATATTTAAAAATGCTTCTAGTGGGAATCTGTTTTTGATACGGGTTGGGAAATAATTGACAGATGCTAGGTTATAGTGGGCGGCTTGGGGTATTGAGTTTATATTTGAAAAGAAATTATTAGAGAGGTGGGCTATGTGATGGGTAATAGGTGGTAGTTGTAATCGCTGAGCAGAAGCTGTTCACTAAAATGTAAGGATCGCGTTATTCTCTTATAAGCAAGAGAGAACATTTAGAAGATTTAAGAGGCATAGATACACTCCGTCTACTTGAACGGGATTAAAATATGAGTAAAAAAAGAATTGCCTACGTTGACTTAGGCAATGTTGAAAACAATTATGGTTCCAAATATGTCATGTTGATCAGGAAAGTTTTGGGGGAAGTGTCAACAGAAAATAAAAGAATTGGGCAGAAATTGGTCAATTAGAACATATTTTACTTTTCATCACAAATCAATATTGCAACCAGTCCTGGCACTAAGCATTTCGATGTAAGAAACAATATTAGAGAAATAGAGGTCACAGAGTCTTTTTACTTTATAGCTGAGATACTCACGTAGTAAAGAGAAAGTTTTGTAATGTTGCGGCACAAATTGGCGATTTTGGACAAAAACTCTTATACGGGTATCAAATAAGTGGACAAATCTTTTTTCTGTAAGTAAATTACTTTAACGCTTTGTGTAGTCACAATCCACGCTTTGTGGATCCTTGAAACTGAAAAATTGTTTGATGGCAATTGTTTGTCTGTCAGGTCCACGTACCACCAGTATTCAAGGGACCCGAAAGTTCTTAATAAATTATTTAATGCTAATTTTTCAAAAAAAAATATGATTAGACCATAAGCAAAAAATTGGCATAAGGAAGTAGTGTGTCGCACATCATTGGATAATATTCATAATATGGAATGTTGCTGGTTGATGCAAGAATGTCACACAGTGATGAGTTTAGTTGTTCTTTTTAACAAAACCTGTCTTTAAATTGAGAGGATCGATGAAAGTAAGAATGAGGGCTCCCAAATTAACGTGGGCCTAAGGTCCCCCGAAGCTGTTGAAACGGCCTGTCCTTCCGTTCATTTGCCTGTCTTGGTTAAAGCTACCGCACAAACCGTTCAGACTGAACTCAGAAGTTAAACTATTGACGGCTTGTTAAACGCAGTATTTACATTTTACCATGCTTATTTTGTCTGACAATCATCAAAACATTTGACAAATTTGACTGTTCGGTATCCCACTGTCAACACCTTTCACGGGTGTTTCAAACTCCTACTGTGAGCTTAAGGTGTATCAAACGTATGCATTGGACTTCAGTGAATATTTTGTTTCGGTGTCTTCCTTCAACTACAGCAATGAAGTTACAGATTTTTGAATGAATTAATGAAATATGATCTTCAAAGACATGTTACAAAATAAAGTCATGTAATATCTTTCGAAAATCTGAGTAGTTTTCTCGTAATTTTGCGTGAAACAGGTAATTTTCGAAGAAATATTTTCTCGAAAACGGCTGCAGTTTTTTCTTCAAATTTACTCTTCGTGTGTATCAACGACAGTAAGAAGACTCGTGGAGTGATGTAACAGTAGACACGGCAAGTCCATTCGATGAACCTGAGTTGGGATCTCGGTGCCGAGAAAAAAATGCTTAATAGTATTCTACAAATGCTGTACCGTTGCAAACAGAGCAAGAAATTGTGTGATTTTGTAGCACCACTAGTTTGCAATTAATTTGTTCCTTCAGAAAATATAAATCGTATTTTACACACGTACCAAAAATATTTAAATGCCACAAAAAGTTATTTCATTTCAATTCTGTATAACGCGTTATTTTTTCTTGAAAATGTATTACAGTTATTCTGCGCTTTCTCAGAGAGGCAATGCTGTTTCGTTAAAGACAGACCGCGTGGTCAAGGGAAGAGTTTGGGCTGGAATGGAAGGGGAGGGGAGGGGACGGGAATGAAGAGATATGGAGGAGGGAATTAGAGAAAAGGGGGAGAGGATGGGAGAAAAGGGGAGAGGGAAGGAGGAAATGGAATAGGGGAGGGAGAGGAAGGGGGAGGGGAGGGGGAGAGGGTGGGGGAGTGAGAGGAGGGGAAGAGGTAGAGGATCGGATGGGAGAGGAGGGTAAGGAGGGGAGAGGAGCAAGGGGGAGGGGAGGGAGGCATAGGAAAGGAAGCGGGGGGAGGGGGTGAAGAGAGGACAGGAGGAGGACGAGGAGGAAAGGGGGTGAGGGAGAGCTGGAAACGCCAGCGAAGCAGCGGGCGAGGGCAGAATTTGCGAAGAGGCGCCGGGCAGTGCAGAGCCCTGTAAATTGGGGGGTCGCTGCCGTCCCGCGCCGGTCGAGCTGGGTTTTGTGCTGCGAGGCCGTCCCTCCGCCCGCGCGGCGCGGCGGCAGGTGACGCAGCCGATCGTGACTCCCCAACGGCCCCGTGTTTTGCGCCGACCCCTCTCCCCCCACCCCCACCCCCGCCCCCGCCCCCGCCCCCGTCTCTCGCACCGGCGCGGCGGCGGTGGCCGGCTCTCCAACTGGAGCGGCTCTTTCACAACTTCATGGCCGGCGTTAAACCTCGGGGTGCGCCTTATATCTTCAACTCCAGCACTACCAGGGGGGGGAGGCCAGAAGCCCATCGATAACCGTTTGCTTTTGGAGGTTTCCACTTTTTTTTTTACGAAGCTGAAAAACATTGAACAGCGTCTTTATGTGTAGATAAAAAAACTAGAAAACCGAACGTTCAGAATGCATTTTCGAATACTCTTACTACTGTAGCAGAATAGATTAGAGCTCGCAGACGTCCCGTAAAAAAACACGATTGTCGCTTATTGACCTAATTCATCCCGTTGTCTTGATGAAACTCTTCATAACTGCTTTTTTTTCGTAGTATTTGGGAGTTGAAAACTGAGAGAGGGAATCGATTGAATACCAACAATTTGCTAATCCATTACAAATACGTTGTCGTGTCATTATGGAGAGATTTTATGCTTCAAAAATGTAACTGAAGTCTGCTTCAGAGACCTGTGACAGACTTAGTTCCTTCGGTCAGGTTCATGTGGCTTCCGGTTGCAGCAGTTTCACGAGTGTGGTTCCAAATTTAACGTCACCAGCCGTAACAGTTTCGTCCCCCTGATGGCATAGTAGGAGCTTTCTCTTACAAACGCAACTTTCTTGCAGATACAGAAGATTTTATTTATTTTTTCCTCCGTATGTAGGAATGAACGGTAAAGAAAGTGGTGCTGATCGTATTATCTTTGAACTCTCTGCATTTTCGAAAGTTGTAAATGCTTCCCGCAATAAAAAATGCACTACACTATTACCTTAGCAGTTGACCTTAGCCCGGAAGGCATTAATCAATCATTAATCCGTGGTCGTGCACGGGACCATTTATTCCTTGGTATTACTAAGGCTGAGCTCCTTTGTCGTTCTTGTGTTCAAGATCCACTACCAACTACATCCTACCTCCACATAGTCTATGTTGACGGTAATATTGAATTATTGACACTTTATTCTCGTGGTCTTACGAATAAAATCCTACCCAACATTTTCTTCTCAACATTTCCGTCCTTGCTGAAGTTACTTCTTTCATCTAAAATATCATTCGTTTTAAGTCTCTTGAGGACAGGGTCAGATTTCTTCAAATATGATGGTATCTTAGAAGAGGCTTTTGCGTCTCCCATCTCCCCTTCTAGAGAATTATTGAGCTGAATAAGACTCAGTTGCTCTTGCGCGTCTTTTGAATTTGCTCATATTGAAGTAATGACGACATTGAAAAACTGAAGTATTGAAGTACTACATACTGTCCTCAGCACATCTTTGATCTTATACTTCCCTCATGCACCGATGATAAGAATTCATTCTTGGGAACGGATACAGATGAAACAACAATCGAATTGATGAAAATTACACGACTCATCAAATATTTGTAGAACAAAAGAACGTGATCCGTGCAGTCACGCCATGAACTGTTTTTTTCCCAGCACAAACACAAGAAAACGCGGATTTAAACGCCGAAAGCCGAATTCCGCGATGGTATTGTTCAGGTGCTACACCACGCGTTACTCTCGCAACTTCGAGAGGCACCCGACCGCAGCGCCTCTTGTAAATCAGGCAACAGCCGATAAAGCGCGTCGAGGCGCGAGGGGGCGGGGGCGGGGGCGGGGGCGGCGGAAGCGGGAAAGGGGAAATTGGCGATAATACACGTGCGACGAGCTCGTTACAGGCGGCGCGATACCAGGGCGGCCCGCGCACAGCAAAAAGCGGCCGTTTTGGGCGTCCCTGTTCACAAACGGCTCAATTTACCTCCAAACATTTGGGTGGCGTTCCATGCTACACCAAGAGACTGTTTTGGCTCTTTCTGCATGTTCTCCCTTTAATAAAAACTTACGAGGGCAAGTCAATAAATAGGCCTCAAAAGGAATTGAGGTAAAAATAATCAAAGTAATTTTCTGACATTTATTTCACTTTTCCACATCATCATGGTGTACATTCAGACGCTTATCCCATCTCATTACAAGTCCTCGAAAAGCAGCAACATTTTGTTCTAATATATTATTACATTTTGGGGACCTATTTTAACGACCATGGAAAACCAAGTGACTATGTTGAAGCTTAATGTGCGTTGCTAACATTTTCTGTCGAAAAACATTCACATAGTGCAATATTGTGTAAAGTATGTAAATAATGTAAGTCTATTCACAAGAAGATTGTTAGTGATTTCTCAGAACCAATCTATGATTGCTTTTGCACATAATAATAAATAACTGTGTTGTATTACATGTCGTGAATTATTATAGCTTTTTAAGTAATGAATTAAGTAATGCTTTTAACGTTTATTTCTTGTGGAGCATATCCTGTCATCAGGATTTTGTCTACAGACATGATAAATGACATAGTAAATGTTGTAGACGTAGAATGGTAACATAGTAGACGAATAATAATATAAATGATAAATATAATAGTAATAATGATAATAATAGTAATAATAATAATAGAATTAGACGAATGAATGAAAGATATCAAATGGTATTTATGAAAAAATTGGAATATCTAGAAAAAACTAAAGCTAATGCCAGTTAAAAAAATAACAAAATTTAACATGTACAGAAAACACAATCCTTCCCCGCCATACGACGCCTACAGCTCTCAGCAGCTTAGCACGAGCAGAGTATTGCGTACTTGGCGTTCGCCCCCGCTGTCGTGAAGAGGCACTAAACACGTTTTCCTCCGCGCAATCGACTTCGCTCGCGGGTGGGTTCCAATGGGAATTCCTCCCGCCCTTCGCCGCGTGGGCGCCCAGCTCCCTCCCCCCCCCGCCCCCGCCCCGCCAGGGGTTGTCTCGCTCCACGAGCCACGCCTCCGTCCGCCGCCCGCCGCGTCCACGGAAGACAAATATTTGAAGGCTCTCGGGGCTCCACAGCTAAAGAGAGATTCATGTAAGAACAAGCAATTTTGACAGCTAGTGCTGGCAACATAACCGAAGGTTCTGTGGTCGTTGTGTCCTTGATCCATGACACTCTCCTTCCTCGATTCGTTCGATTGCAGTTGGCTAACTTGTAAATGATTTCGACGCTTCCTTTTGTGATGTCCTCGTCCGCCGAAAATGTAGTGCGCCACGAGAAATAATTGAAATTAGGAAGTGCAGTGCTATGTGCTCTTCTGTAAAAATTTCTTTTTTATACACATTATATGGAATTTACTTTTGTGTGATAAGTATTATGTTTATTTTAAAACCGAGTCTTGAATGTAAGATGAGTACTGGTGCACGTGGTTTCCTGGCTCTTGTGTTGTGTTGATTGTGAGCGTTTCGCGGTTCTGTGCTTTGCGTTTTATTTATTTTTTAAATAATAACACCATTGCGAATCGTGAACGTCGGAGTGGTCGCAGGAAGAATCCTTGTTCACGTCAGCGACAAGAGGATATTATATTTTCTCGCGAGAAAAATCCGAGAAATGCCAAAGGAAAGGAAGGTTAGAATCCGGTTCTGTTGTGAGCCTCATAATGGAATAGCTGAATTCGAGCAAAAGTACTGTCACGAAGTAAGTTTTTATATTATAATTACACTTTAATAGCTGTTGTTGTGCAATTGATATAAGTGTAACTGAAGGAATTCTGTTTATTTAGGTATTATAAAAAGGACATCAGTGAATTGAGAACTCCTGGGAAATAAGGAGGCGAAGAGCATATGTAATAGACAAAGTGGACGAATTTGGCAAAGGCATCATCAGGAAAATGTTTTACGGGATGTGTGAAAAGGGTAAGTTATAATTTATATTTTATTACTTGTCCTGTATAGTTATTTTGTAGTAGTATTGTACAGGAAAATCAGAACTGTACTGTATTTATGGGTAAAATAACAAAGATGATCCTGTTGTAGTATAGTTTCCATATATTTTAATTAATGAAACTATAAATTTTGTCGTCTATTACATTTCACTTTATCTCAATAGATCCAACATTTGGTTTGCCTGAGAATGAAGAAGTTGGCCCTGGGACCATCTTTCAGATTGTACCTTTGAGACTCGGATATTACTAATTTTCTAGGGAAGTATTTTCTTGATCCCCAATAATGACAAGCATTGTACTTTAAAGAGGAAATATTCAACTAAAAAACAGAATTCTAATTAACAGTTAACTAAATCGAATACTATAATACTATTGTCTTTTTGTTCCAGGAAACTTCTACTGACACATGAAAATAATTAAATTTTATATAAACACAAATTTAAAGAATAAAAATCTACAAATACAATACACAATGCAACTTCAAAATACAATCTACAAATACCATACAATATACATTTAAAAATATATAGTGTATATTATAGATTGTATTGTAAAGATGTGTATTATTTTTGTAGATTGTATTTTAAAGTTGTGTTGTGTATTGTATTTGTAGATTTTTATTCTTTAAATTTGTATATTATTTATGCCAGTTTTCTTTGTATCAACAAATATATTATATAATTATCCATAATGATAGGATACTGTTTTGTAAAACTTCGTTTACAAATTGTGTTGTTTCTGTACCATTTCTTTGTTTTTGTTTTCATTATTAGTGTGCTTGAACTACATTCATTAACTTATGTGAAAATAATAAAATTATTATTATTATTATTATTATTATTATACATATGCTGGGATGGATCTAAATTTGGAGCTCAAGTGTAATGGCAATTCCACCCCATTGGTCAAAGTGATAAATAAATGTTCTTGTGAATTTTTCTTTTTTATTCACTTTATAGGACAGTTTTCAAACCCATCTATTCATTTTATATTATTGAGATATGTTCTATTGATAATTAAGATTTAAAATAGATATTAATTTGTTAAGTGGATGCTTGTAAAGGAAACAATTCTGGAGAAAATTTAGTAAAGTCTTGAGTTGAGGATGCAAGAATACAAGTAAAAGATAGCGTTCACTGATAAGATGTTTTAATTAGTAAGAGTGAATTTAAAGGATGTGCCTATTATTCATCCAAGAAATAAGAGATGAAAATAGACATACTAGGTTAAGGAATGCATTGCCTTGTAGAACATTTTGACATACAAAACAATTAAGTCACATTTGAGTTATGAGAGCAATTGTACTAAGTATGGAAAATCGGGGTGTTGTAATTATAAATAAACCACTCTTCATTACAAAAATACACGGGTCCTTTGCTGCGCTGTGAGACTCAAAGAAAAGGTATTTGAACGTCCTCTGAAAAATATTTTTTCTTTCTATTTACATTCGTGGCAGTTTTCTTTTACTTCATATGAGAGTATGTTAATATATTTTTCCACATGCGTAATTAAATTTCAATATTTCGCGGACTCGCGTACGTGCATATACATGAGCGAAACTCTTAGACTTCTGCATATATATAGTTCTCTTCACGGGAGCCATAAACAAGCCCTTAAAG